>PVKU01004020.1:0-159737 GCA_004027475.1 Anoura caudifer
GTAGGCAGGAAAATCTCAGACATTTCACACAGCAACATTTTTACTGATATGTCCCCTAAAGCAAGGGACATAAAGGAAAGAATAAACAAATGGGATCTCATCAAAATAAAAAGCTTGTGTATGGCTAAAGAAAACAGTATTAAAAGAAAAAGAGAACCAACTATATGGGAAAACATATTTGCCAATGATACCTCAGACAGGGTTTAATCTCCAAAATATATAAAGAACTTACACGACTCCACTCTAAGAAGATAAGCAACCCAATTAAAAAATGGGCAAAAGACTTGAACAGACACTTAGGACATATTTTAAAACATTTCCCTTCTACAATTTTTATCTGCCTCCTTTTGTCCCACATCACAGGGAAACAGCTTGGTCTTATGTCAGAATTGATGTCTTGATGACATCTGTTAATTGAGAGACTCAAGCACAGAATCAGTTCTTTTTCTGCTCTGGTTCAAAGTCCATCAGTGTGCCTATTACCTCTCAAATTTTCTAATACCAATATTTTTGAAGAAATGAGAAGCAGAGAGAATGTTGATCTAGCTGAATGACCTTGACCTTTCATAAAGAGCCCACAAATTGGAAAGGCAAAGACCTAAGCAGACAAACTTCCAAGCAGAGAAACCTCCATTATTGTTTAAATTTCACACATTCAAATACTTTGAAATGCAAAGTTTTATTTTAACTCTGCTTTCACCCTTCTTCATAACAGGCAGAGATTTATTTATTTTCACACCATGTAGTTTCTATAGTGATAGTTTTTGTGGAGTGTTTACTCTCTACTAGGCACTATACTAAGTGCTTTACATGTATTATTTCACTTCGTCTTCACAACAGTGCTTTGTGATTGGTACACTGTTATCTATATTTTAAAGAAAAGCAAGCTGTGGGTAGGAGAAGATAAATGACTTGCCCAAAGTCATAATGATAAAAGAAAATAGAGGAACCTGTACTCAAATCCAGGGAGTCTGTCTCTAGCCCTTTAACATTAGGATGTCTCCAGCATAGAGCCAATTTACCTCTAGGAATCAGCAATGTCAGAGTTTGGACAAGTCGCTTGATACCTAACACCATCTCTGTGACCACATGAAATCCACAGCAGTGCTCTCGCTAACACATCAAATGTTAATGAGTTTGAGGATCCACTAGACAAGACCCTAGAATTGTTGTACCTTAGAAACCCTTCAGAACATTGCACTTTATCAACTAATACACTCTTTAAAGATAAGGAGACCAAGACCCAGAGAAGTAAAGTCCAAGGAAACACAGCTAATTAATTATATCAAATCACAACAAGAATACAAATCTTCTAATGCCCAATACACTAATTTTTTCCAACTGACACACCTTATTTTCTTATGGTGCCTTAAGACAAGCTGTATACAAGGAAAAATCACCCTACAATGGCAAAGAAAATTGACTTTCATCTCTTATCTTTAGCAAAACTTGTCTTGACTCTCCAAAAAGGGGCTGAATTCAGGGATGCAGAAATTCAGTATATTGTTGGGACTACAATCCATGTAGCAGAAATAAGGTCTTACCTGTTTAGAACAGATCCAAGAAAGTTTGAATAGAGTCAGAGTAAAAAGTGTCCCTGAGCCTGGAGTTTAATATACATTCCCAACCACAGGAGAAGGTACTTCATTTCCTCACAGATCTCATATATTAATACATTCTTCTTACAGATCTCAGTTCTAGGGCCAAAGATTTCCTTTGAGAAACAGAATGCAAATGTTGTCCTTCTCCTCTGTCCCATGCTAACATGTCTTTTTTTAGCATTTCTTTTTTCAATTTCTTTTTCTTTTTTACATTTTTATGGTTATTCAAGTACACTTCTCTCCATTTCCCACCACCTAGCCATGCCCACTTCCCACCCTTGATCCTCCCCTCCTTTGGTTTTGTCCATGTATCCTTTATAGATATTCTTGGAAACCTTTCCCTTCTTTACCCTCCATTATCACCTTCCACATCCCCTCAGGTTATTGTCAATTTATTCTTAATTTCAGTGTGCCTGGTTGTATTTTGCTTGCTTGTTTGTTTTATTGATTAGATTCCACTTATAGGTGAGATCATATGGTATTTACCTTTCATCCCCTGGCTTATTTCACTTAGCATAATGCTCTTTAGGTCCATCTATGCTATTGCAAAGGGTAGGAGCTCCTTCTTTCTTTCTGCTGTGTAGTATTCCATCATGTAAGAACAGACACCTAGACCAATGGAACAGAATAGAAAGCCCAGAGGTAAATCCAAGTCTCCACAGTCAATTAATATTTGACACAGGGCAGAAACATAAAATGGTGTAAAAATAGCCTCTTCAACAAATGGTCTTGGGTGATCTAGACAAATACAGGCAAAAAAATTAAACTCGATCACCAACTTACACCATGCACAAAAATTAATTCAAGGTGCATAAAAGACTTAAATATAATTCACAAAACCATAAAAGTCCTAGAGGAGAACTTAGGCAGGAAAATCTCATATATTCCATGTGGCAATAATTTCACTGATACGTCCCCTACAGCAAGGGACATAAAGGAAAGAATAAACAAATAGCACTTTATCAAAATGAAATGCTTCTGCATGGCTAGAGAAAACAGCATTAAAATGAAAAGAAAACTAACTGTATGGGAAAACATATTTGCAAATGATACTTCAGACAAGGGTTTCATCTCCAGAACATACAAAGAACTCACACAACTCCACTTCAGGAAGACAAAAAAAAAAAATTAAAAAAGGGGCAAAGGACTTGAACAAACACTTCTCCAGGGAGCACATACAAAGGACCCAGAGATATATGAAAAGATGCTCAGCATCACTAGCCATCAGAGAGATGCAAATTAAAACCACAGTGAGATACCACTTCATACCCGTGAGAATGGCCATCATAAACAAAGCAACAAACAACAAGTGTTGGAGAGGTTGTGGAGAAAAGGGAACCCTAGTGCACTGTTGATAGGAATGCGGACTGGTGCAGCCACTTCGGAAAACAGTATGGAATTTCCTCAGAAAACTAAAAATGGAACTTCCTTTTGACCCAGCAATTTCACTGCTAGGATTATACCCAAAGAACCTTGAAACACCAATTCAAAAGAACCTATGCACCCCAGTGTTCAGAGCACAATTGACAATAACCAACTGCTAGAAGCAGTCTGAGTGCCCATCAGTAAATGAGTGGATCAAAAAACTATGGTACATTTACACGATGGAATACCATGCTAACATGTCTTGACCACAGTGAATATCACACTCCCTGTCTCAGCTTCACCTCAAATTTTCCTTCTTTATTCTCATTTGTTTCCCATATTTCCTCCTATCAGTACAGGATGGGTTCCCCCCCTTCACGCCTATAAATTATCAAAGTCAGAGCACTGTTTCAAGGAAATGAGTGACTGTACATAAGCCAGTCTCTGACTATCCAAACCATCACACCACATGTCCTACCCCTGGAGGAAACCTTCAGTGACCCATCAAGCTCTACTCTGCTGCACCACTACAGTGTCTCACACTCCCAAGCCCAAAAATTCATTCAGGGATCCATGGACTATAAATCTGTTCCTGATTATATACATAGAGTCATGTACAGTGAGAAGAGTGAATATTTCTGAAAAATATCCTAAAACATCTCAAAGTGATCCCCATCAAATGTCAGAAAGTAATGCATCAATGATTTTAATTATAAACCTCTTGGTAGAAAACAGAAATTTAAAAACTGGGTTAAAAATAAGCAATTCTGGTTAACTTACCATGGTTGCCTCTGTAGTTAAAGAGAATGCCCAATGTATTTAGAAATAAGAAATAACTATATATGTAGCTGTTCAAACATAATGCTGTGTAATGGATATTTTTCAAGCCCCTACTGACTGGACAATATTACAGGAAGCAAACAATACAAAACTGACATAAATTTATTCAAATGGATTCATCAAGCATTTTTAAAGCACAAATACCTTAAAAACTCAAGTCAAAGGCAAAAATGAGATGTTGAATTTGAAACCCTAATTCCTCAAGTACTAAGGGGAACTTCTGATCTTCAGCAGCTAGCTCCACAATTATAGAACAAGAGACACAAATATTTCTATCACCTAATAACCAATCCTTCTTATTCTGCTCTTAAAATAAGAAAGCACCTTCTTTTTTAGCATACAGACAGGATGCTGACAGCATTAAAGGACCTATCTATTTATCTAAGGCCTGACCCTCCAGGAATTAATTATCTCTGTTTTTTAAAGATCTTACCTTAGGGAAGGGTCAAGTCAAGGAACATGTAAAAAACACACAAGGACAAAGACAATGGCAGAGGTTGGGGGGCAAGGGAGGGATTGAATGTGGGGTAGTGGGTGGAAGGGCAGGGAAGAGTAACAGGGCAGGGGGAAATGGGGACAATGTAATTGAACAACAATAAAAAAAAAGATCTTGCCTTAGAAACAGGTATTTGGGAAGATTCCTCTATGAACAACACACCTTCACCCAACTGTTCGTGTTCCTGCATTTAAACTTATGTAGTAATAGCCTATATTCCTGCTCTGGAAGATTACGTGATAAAGCAGCCTTCTTATAAGCCCTTGGGTGTCACGAACTGGGGCATGAAGGACTCTCCATGCTATGTAAACACAACGACGCATTTCATTCAGGCTGGGTGTCCCTGAGGAAATTTCCTCACTGGCTCAGGTCAACAGAGGAGGTTGAGGTACTGAGTCAGTCTCTCAACTGTACTATACACATTCCAGGCCATGCTCTGTAGGAATATTGCAACTTGACATTTTCAGGCAGAATGATACCTAGAGTTGAAGACCAACTGAAGGCTACAATCCTAGTACCAACTTGTATAGCATGAAAACATAAAAATAATTTTTATCTCTTTTGTTGACTTTTGGGTGGAGTCTAGGAATTCCACTAGCCATCCAGTGAAGAAGCCTTTCCTAACTGAACAGATTTCCTCAGATTTTCTTCACACAGAGTATCCTAGGACAAAGGAGATTTGAATAGCCATGTATGTTCTGCCATCTTGCAAACACATACCAAAGCAAGTACTCTACAGCCTTAGGAGAGGCTGTGGTTTAAATAACATATCATAAGAGCTGAAGCAGCTATTACATTTCAATGTGTGGCTAGGCAGTGGATAGAGCACTGGGAAAAATAGTAATAATAGTAGCTACCATTACTGAGCATTATATCATTTAACCTACTAATATGGTGTATTACATTGATTGATTTTTATATGTTAAACAAACCTTGAATTCCTAGGACAGATCCCACTTGGTGTATAATCCTTCTTATAGGCTATCAGATTCAATTTGCTGGTATTTTATTAAGTATTTTTGTATCTATGTTCATAAGAGTTGGTTGCAGTTTTCTTTTCTTGTGATGTCTATGTCTACTTTTGATATCAGGATAATATTGGTCTTATACAATGATTAGGAAAGTGTTCCTTTCTTTTCTATTTTTTGGCAAGGTTTATGAAGGATTGGTGTTAATTCTTCCTTAGAAGTATGGTAAAATTCACTTCCAAGTGAAGCCATCTGGGCCTAGTTGCTTTTCTTTCTTTTTTTTTTTTTTTTTTCCTGTGGGAAGTTGGGTTTTTTCAATTAACACTACTAATTCAATCTCTTAACTCATTATAAGTATATTCAGACTATCTATTTCATTTGTATCAGTTTCAGAAGTGTGTTACTAGGAATTTGTTTATTTCATCTATGTTATGTAAATTGCTGGTGTATACCTTTGTAATCTTTTTTATTTCTGTAAGGTGGTAGGAATGTCCCCACTTTCATTCCTGATTTTAATAGTTGGAATCTTCCATCTCTTTTTTTAGTCAATCTAGCTAAAGTTTTATTACTTTGGTGATCTTTTCAAAAAACCCAATTTTGGGTTTTTTGGCTTTCTATTCTTTATTCTTCAATTCTTATATTTCTGTCTGAATCATTGTAACTTTCTTCCTTCTGTTCACTTTGGTTTTATTTTGCTTTTTTTCCCCCAGTATCTTAATAAGAAAGGTTAGATTATTCATTTGAGATCTTTCTTCTTTTATTGACGTAGGTATTTATAGCTATGAAAATCACACAAAGCACTGATTTATATGTACTCCATAGGCTATGGTATGTTGTCTTTTCATTTTTATTCATTTCAAAGTATTTTCTAATTTTCCTCATGATTTCCTTTTTGACTATTGAAATGGCCTTCCTACATGGTCACTGCTGCACGTGGCATCTGTCTGAGGGGTGTGTCCTGCCTGCCACTGGTGGAAGAACGAAAGCCTCTAAATTATACACAGCTGGTCTGAATCAGCATCTCCTCCCCCACCACCCACGGTGCATGGGGCACATCATGGAATCAGTGTCTAAGGCACAGGTGGCAAACACAAGGCCCTGGGGTCTGAATCCAGCCCTCTACCTTGTTTTATCCAGGCCCAGCACCTTGTTTCTACACGGTGGCAGCACCAAGCTCTCGCTTAACTGTTAAGGAGTAGTTGCATTTATGCAGTCCTAAAGTTACATTCAGCCCTTTGAAGGCAACCACCAGGCGGATGTGGTCCCCAGTGAAACTGAGTTTGACACCCCTGGTCTAAGGCTCTACAATAATGTCATTGTTAGAACTCTGGCTTAGAAAGTAGATCAGTTGGCATTTAAATCAGAACTCTACCAAATATTAGCTTTTTGACCTTGAACAAATGATGCTCACTGTATGCATCAATCTCCTTAAACACAAAACAGAATTATTAATTCCTCCCTCGTGTGGATTATGTGAGAATTAGATAAAATACCACACTTGGCAGAGTGACATTATTTGTTAGTTCTCATTGCATTCACATTTCCTTTATCTCTTACAACTTTTCAAGGATTTTCAACTTCACTGTCAGTTTTTTTTAGTAAAAAGATCACTCAGAGAAAGATTTCATTATGAAATCTTTCATTATGAAATTATAATGACTAATGAATCAGTATTTAGTACTTTAAAACTTGGTCTTTATTCTTTCCTAATTTCTGTATTTGCCCAGATTCTACCAACTATAAAAGTAAAGAAAATAAGACAAATGGGTGGATGGATGGATAGATAGATGAGATTATATATATATATATATATATATATATATAGAGAGAGAGAGAGAGAGAGAGAGAGAGAAAGAGAGAGAGAGAGAGAGAGAGAGAGAGATGAATTGAGACAGTTCTGGCCAAAATCCTGAACTGTTCCCACCATGAGCTCTGATATCCTATAACAGAAAATGACAACAGACAGTGAGCCTTTACTCTATGCCAGGCACTAAACTAAGCACCATATATGCTTTATCTCATAGAACCCCCACAGCAGTCCTGTGACAGGTACCATTATCACCCCCTTTTTATACATGTGGGAATTCAGGTGCAAAGAGGCTGAGGAATTGCCCAACATAATGTACACATAGAAGAGCCAGCAAAACTCTTACTCTTCATCTTGATTCAGATTTTTATTATGAAAGAGCAGTTTCTCTAGCCTCCATGTGTGTATCCTTTGGGCATTAATAGTAGAAAATATCAGTTCTGCCCTGACTTAGGTGTTTTCACATGTTATGTGCACAATCTTCCCTGTAACTGTGAGACAGGTATTATTGACACTGTTTGATAGACTCTGTCTGGCTCATGTGCCCACACTCCCACAATTAGAACACTCTGTGCTTTAGGTGCCAGACTCTAGAATCACTTCCTAAAAAGTCACAGAGAGCTGCTAACCTGGCCCAGCTGGCTCTCCCTCATCCCCTTGCTCTCATCTATTATCTTCTAGATGTCTAATGTTTTGTCTGACAATTATCTTTTTATTACTTTCCCCTATTTTAATAATGGTGTGAGTAGACCTTTTTGTAAAAACTATTTCTATAGCAATGGCAATCTCTTATACTTGTTGCAAGTATTTTTCCAGTATACCCCATATTTTTCTGGGGCTGAACCCATTAGTTTTGTCCTGCGTTCATACTGTTGTACTTCACTTAAAATGCTCTTTCCAAATCCAGAGTTTAGATGTATATGTACTTCTATGTTTTTCTGGTTTTGAATAGATATATGTTTTATTTGAAGACTTTAATACATACTGCTTGCATATTTTTTTTTCCTTTTCTCTCTCTCTCTCTTTTTGCATTTTACTTTCTTGGTGATGGCATTAGGAGAAGACGCTTTATTTGAAAATTGCCTATCCAATTATTGAAAAATATCTTATGAACTACGCATAATGTTCTTCTCAATATCATTTTTAAGTAATGACCTTCTGCAATTTGATTATATTTGTTTCTTCTTGAGCTTATCTGTGCTCAATTTTATTTGTATTTTTAAAATACAAAAAAAACTTTTGAATTTATTTATCAAGTTTGATATTTTTCTATTGCCTGATGTACTGACATCTACATTCACCCTTTTTCTTAATATAATTGGTTGTTTTTCTAACCTTTTAAGTTGAGTAATTAGTAGATCTATTCCCCCTTTATTTATCTTCTTTCTTAATATTATAACAATCAAATATTACAAGAATAATAATACATGAGTTTTTTTTATTTCTATTCTTTTAGTAAGAATTTGTAGCATCTGGAAAGCTATATATTTTACCTTTAGGGTAAAACTTTGGCCTGTGTGATAATTATGTTCTTTAGATCTTCTATGCCATTTGTTATTTTTCCTATTTCATATATGAGAGTGTTTAGGCACAGTAGACTAGGATCGGTACACAACATCATATGGCTACTACTCAGCGAAAAAAAAAGGAAAAAAAAAGTAGCCTTTCTGACTATAAAGAAGACACTCTGTCCACCAATTGCTTCCTCCTTGCCTTCAATGGAGCTGTTTGATAAAGAGATCCCAAGCATTTTTCTAATCTTCCTTAGACTGAGTTTTGATTTGCAAAATGACCCTGAGACCTAAACATGACACAAGTAGTGAATTCTAACGTTTCAAATAAATCTGGGGATTTTGCACTGCCTCATGCTGTCTGCTTCATCTCCTGCAGGAAGTTCCTCCTTCTTGTGTGATGCTACCCTTAGACAACAGTGTTTAAATGTAGTATAAGCTCACAGTCCAACTGCCAGGGATATACCTCGCTGGACCCTCAAACATCCACTCAGCTCAGTTTTTCTGGAATGTCACTACATCATTCCTAATTTCAAATTGAATTCACTTGATGTTTTATATTCACCCTGAAACAAATTAAAAATAGTAGGAATAATGAACTCTGAGGTTCAGCCTTATCAGCACAACTGACTAGGTGAGAAGCATGTGAGAATAGACTCTTGAATTCAAGCCTCTGCTCCTCTATGGGTCCTCTCTTTATCCCTGTTTTTCTTTGGGGTAAAATACTGTGGCAATTGCTGGGAGGACATTCATTCATATACAATTACAGGAAAGCTATCTGGAATGTCAAATTGTAAAACTGTGTTATGGATACTCTTGTATTCTTGTATGAATGAGTATGGGAGAGGAGCCAGCGGAGTGGTGGGCTGATAGAAAGAGAGTGTTATGTATTCATTATGTAACTAATAATATGACCCAAATTTAACTTGGGCTAATCTGCCTGGAGTTTCCAACAGTCTTAACAGAAAACAACCTTGACAGAAATTATGTGCCTGATCAAAGTTTATCTGCCACAATTGCAACCCCTGTGATATTCACAGATAAATCAAGTATCCAAATGCTAAAGTGGATTCATGGAGCAAAGGAACACCGTGACAGAATTCACCTTGGTTGGCCTGAAACAGAACCCACATATGAAAAACTCTTGTTGGCTGTGTTTCCAATCATCTACTTTCTCTCTACATCCAGCAACCTACCCATTGTGGTGACAGTCAATGCCAGCCGAGCCTTGGACTCCCCCATGTATTTTTTTCTTTCTTTCTTGTCCTTCATAGATGGCTGCTACTCTTCTACTGTGGCCCCCAAATTGGTATTCGACTTACTCACTGAAAAGAAAACTATCTCCTCCAGTGTGTGCATGACTCACCTCTTTGCTGAACATTTATGTGGAGGAGTTGACATCATCCCCCTCCTGGTGATGGCCTGTGAGCACTACAAGGCCATCTGCAAGCCCCTGCGCTACCAACCACAATGAACAAGCATGTGTGTGGCCTCCTAGTGGCCATAGCCTGGGCTAGGGGATTTCTACATGCTCTGATTCAAATTCTTTTTATCATCTGGCTGCCTTTACATGACCCCAATGTCAATGACCATTTCATCTGTGACCTTTTCCCTCTGCTAAAACTCTCCTGTTCTGACACTTGCATCTTTGGACTTTTTGCTACTGCCAACAGTGGACTGAGGTGTATGTTCATTTTTTCTGTTCTCAAAAACCCTTACGTCTTCATCCTTTGCTCCCTAAGAACACACAGCATGGAAGGACAATGGAAGGACAATGGAAGGCTCTCCCCACCTGTGCCTCCCATGTTACTGTAGTTGTCTTTGTACCCTGTTTATTTGTGTACCTTTGGCCCATAATCATCTTCCCCACTGATAAAGCGCTGGCTGTGTTTTATACTATGGTAACACCCATGTTGAATCCTTCAATCTACACCCTCAGACACTCAGAGGCAAAAACTGCCTTGAGGAGGCTCTGGAGCCAAAAAAAAAAAAAAAAAAGTAATCTTGGGTAACAATTCATGTGAGTAGAGAAGTAACAACAAAATCTATTCATATTTTAAGACAAGTGTGACTAATAGGAAAGATCATGGTCTTAAAGTCCAAATAATTTGAGTGTAACTAGATTCTGCCCCCCTTGCTTTCTAAAATCTTCAATAATTTCTCCTTAATAAAATATTGTTGTTTGATTAAATGATGACTAAGGTTTCTTACAATTAGAAACTTTTTGCATTCACAAATTATTCATCAAAGGGGCACTGCCAATCAACATAAAAATGTCACATGTATGGACAATCACTGAATTTATATATTCAGTAGAACAATAATTTAAATTAAAAAAGAGTCAGCCCAAACATAGCAAAAATTGCTCAAATAATACTACAGCCTGCAGATACTGCCAGAGCACAAGGTATGCTGGGAACTGTAATTCCTGACAGAGAAGCCCAAGGTCACTGCTACTGTCATTCACTAACCACGATCACAGGAGGGTCAAACATCTGCCCCAGCCTTACTTCACTTCAAAATATGTCCTAAATGCCATCCATTTACAAGTAGAGACAGCAAACAATGAGTTACTCTCTCAGCAAGGATTCGCAATGTGGACAGTGAGCAGGCACCTGGACATTAAGAGCTAGCCTATCATCAACTCCCTATTATGTGATAAAAATTCCCTTAAATATCTCTGCAGTTACAAATGGGGAGCTGGTTAGAGTGATTTGAGATCTGAGCAGAATTTGTTTCAAAAGCTCTCATGAATGGTGGATCCTGTCCAGTGCTGGTAAGGGAGAGCCCAGGGCCAGAGGCCAAAAGGACTATCTCTGGACAAAGTTTGTCATTCCTGGGAAAGAGCCCAGAAATTTGTTTTCAGGAGAGTTCTCACCCAGAGATCAAATATTATGTGATGCTGGTGTGCCCCACTTTCTCAGGACTTTTTATCAAGTCAGATTTCACTCTATATGAAAGCCTTTGAAAAATACATGTTTTGCCTAAGTTTCCTATGCGTGAACATCTTGTAAATATATACGAGCAATGGTATGCTTAAAAATCAATTTTTTCCTTTAAAGATCTAGTTGTAATTCCCAAGAAAGATGGAATAAAACAGGGTAATGTGAAAATAAGATGATGGTGATTGAAAAGTTCGCTGAGCACCTTCTGTGAATAGAGCCATGACCTAAGCACTTATTTTCTATGTTTTGAGGCAGCAAGTTTCTGAGCGTAATTTCTTTCTGTCCTTGATCCATTTATAAGTTGGTTGGGCCATTGTGAATCATGATTCTGACGACAAAACCAAGAGCACGATGATGTTTTAGGCCAGTTGATGTTTTAACTGTACAGAAAATACAGGTGCTTTTCAAATATCAACTGAAGTGAGGAGGCTTTTCTGGAAAGTCTCATGATAAAATTGTAGCAAGCTGGCAGACAGCTGAACTGTGTGTAAGTGAGCCTCACCATGATTTCACTTTTCTTAGTTGATTGGAAAATAAGCTCAGTTATTATCTAACAGCAGAAATGAATAGGTATAGAACTCAAGGTCTCAGTTATATGTAGCTGCCATTAATTAGACTTCAAAATGTGGCAAAGTGAAAAAAGACAATGTTTACTTGCCCAAGAACTCAGCAACTGTTGTTTTTGTTAGATACAGAATTTGGAGGTAAAACCATTATTTCCCAAAGATCTGAATTTATTGGTTATTGAACAGTAATTTTGAGTACTTACAGTAGAGAAATTGCCCTTCATATTAATGTCATTAGCTTTTTTCAATATGCAAAAATGGATACTATGGTGACTTACACATTATCTGTGAAACAAAGGATAAGTTTATTACAAATTATGGGAACCTATAATCTTAAAGGGTGAAGCCCCAGGAGGGATATGATTAAGACCTGGTGAAACCAGAAAAGGAATGGGATGAACATGGATGGATGTTTCAGATTCCAGGACACTAGAATCCCTTGAGTCTGAAATAGAAAGAGGAAGAATGAAAGTCCACTTTGGATCATTGGCCCAAAAATAAACCACTCTGTTTTAAGCACAGCATATTTCAAACTTAGTAGAGATACAG
Source organism: Anoura caudifer (assembly GCA_004027475.1). Lineage (NCBI taxonomy): Eukaryota > Metazoa > Chordata > Mammalia > Chiroptera > Phyllostomidae > Anoura > Anoura caudifer. The sequence goes on from PVKU01004020.1 coordinate 12,649, forward strand.
AAGCAAACAAAAACAATCTCCTTATAAAAGGTTAGGAAAATGTTGAGGTACATATAATAATGTCAGGTAAAATGTGTTGGGGATATAAGTGCCAGAAATCTGATTAAGAACTTTGCATAGATTATATAGCTTAATTCTCACAGAAACACTTTAGGTATTGTTATCTTCATTTATTTTAAAGATGAGCATCAGAGGCTTATAGAGGTTTGGTCACTTACTTAAGGTCATGCATGAATAAGCACATGGAGTAAGAACCAAACTCAAGTTGATCTTGCTCCAGAGTCAAGATTGTACCCTCTCTGCTCCAGGGTAGCAGCCATACTGCTGATGTCACAAAGGGTGACAAAAAGAAACAGAGGCCAGGCTTAGATGCACACAGACTCCTATATACAGCTAAGCATGAAGTACATTGCCTTACATCGTATTTTGCCTCACATTTATACAACTCAACTATCACATGGACTCAAATGACATTAACATGGATTGCTATTTAAAGATTTGGATGATGAATCACAAATAACTGATTTTGGGTTTTTGTTTAGGCACATCAAAGCTAGACACTTGGTTAATTAGTTAACCACATCAAGGGATATTTTTATCATTTCTAAAACCTTTAAGTGGAACCTAATCATTAAAACAAACAAGCAAGCAAAGAGACATTAAAATTAAGAACATTGAAATTAAGAACAATCTGACAGAAATCAGAGGGGAGGTGGGAGGGAGTAAGGGGGGGAAAAGGGTGAAGGATTTTCAGGAACAACTATAAAGGACACATGGACAAAACCAAGAGGGGGTGGAATCAGGGGAGGAAGGTGGGAATGGCTGGGTTTGAAGGGTGAATATTGGGGGGTAAATGCAGACAACTGTACTTGAGCAACAATAAAATAATTTTTAAAACAAAATAAAACAGGGATAATATTTATTCATGCCATATACATTTCATATAGTTGTTTTATAATCAAATTATGCAATTCAAGTGAAAAGACTAAGTAAACCATAAAAGTCTTTGATGATGAATGGATAGAAAAGATGAAATAAGGTGATATTTGGTAACAAAAACGAAGTTTTCGTTCACTCCACTTAACAGCAATACAGTTATTTTTAGTCTCTGCTTTACCAGTCATTATCCACTTGCAATGTCTCACTATGTGAAGAGCTTTTTCATGGCATTTTTTACCTCTTCATTTCTCAGGGTATAAATGAGTGGATTCAGCATGGGTGTCAGAATACCATAAAATACTGCCATGTTTTTGTCCATAGGTAAAGTAGATGAAGGACGCATATAAGTAAACACACAGGGCACAAAGAACAGGGCAACAACTGTGAAGTGGGCTCCACAGGTGGAGAGGGCTTTGCGTCTCCCTTCTTCACTGTGGGACCTCAAGGAGCAGAGGATGACAAGGTACGAGGCAGCCAGAATGAGGAAGTTCAGCAGGCAGATCAAACCACTGTTGGCAACCACCAGCAGGCCGATGATATATGTGTTGGTGCAAGCGAGTTCCAGCAAGGGGTACAAGTCACAGACAAAGTGATTAATTATGTTAGGCCCACAGAAGGGCAACTGAAGGACCAGGAGGAGCTGAACCAATGAATGCAAGAAGCCCCCCAGCCAAGTAACCCCCACCAGCAGGACACAGAAATGCCTGGTCATGACAATCGTGTAGTGCAGGGGCTTGCAGATGGCCACGTAGCGGTCATAGGCCATCACTGTGAGCAGGATGATCTCAACGCCTCCCAGAAAATGGGCTCCAAAGAGCTGAGCCATGCAACCCTCATAAGAGATGGTTCTCCCCTCATACAGGGAGTCAGCGATGAGCTTAGGGGCCATAGAGGAAGAATAACAGGTGTCAATAAAGGAGAGATTGACCAGGAAAAAATACATGGGGGAAGCCAGGGAGGGACTGGAGGTGATGGTGACCACGATGAGCACATTGCCACAAACAGTGACCACATAGATGATCAAAAAGACCACAAAAAGAACTCTCTGTGTTTCTGGGTTCTGTGACAGTCCCAGCATGAAAAATTCTGTGATATTGTGTGACATTTCCATAGTCCAAGGACACTGAGATGGCAGGTGCAGTATTGCCTATAAAGTCAAGAGAGAAACATAACCATAGCAGAATTCCCAAAGCAAAATGGTGCAAGATTTCTTTTATCTACACCCACTTTCCTTTGTCCCTCTTCACTCCATCTATTCCAAAATTCTTGTACCAATTTATTGTGTTAATCACAAAAGGTCCGCATATGTCTATCTGCTCACTTGAGCATCACTGGGCACTAGATCTCAAAGTTAGGTACTACATGAAAATAATAACTTAATTATCTAAAGTTTAATTTATTTTGTTACTACTGAAATTGAACATTTAGCAGACATTGGTTTTCTAATTCAACTGGAGTCCCTCTCTGACAATTTTCAACATGATTCCACATAGACATAATGGCCCTTGAGAAAATCATGAATATTTCGGGTCTCCTGAAACCTCTGAGTGTATAGTTTATACATTAAATCTTTCTTCTTGAACCGTGCAGTGAGGTGTGCTACACTTTCTGTTGCACATGTTTCTGATAGTAACACAAACTGATGTTAAACCAAGGCAAGCAGGATTGGAAGAAACTGGCTAAGTTGCAGCTGGAGACTTCCCAACTTCTCCATCCCTCCCTACCTATTTACTCCCACTCCATGCCCAGGACATGGGCAAGCTCATATCTTGGAAACCAACTTAAATTACTCCTGCCCTTTGCTTTGTATATTTTACTATTTTGTGTTTTGCTTTCCTTAGACTTGGTAAAATTCTTCTGGTTAAAGCTACTGGTCATTCCTCTGCACTCTAGAGAGAGGTAGCAAAGGTTAAAAAGAGAAAGTTTGGTGAGCATCAGTGAAAGATTCTATCAAATGATCATCTGTGTTTTCGCTACATAAAGGAAGCTACAGGGGCAGGCAGAACAGATGCCCTGTCTTAACCTGCTGTATATTAGAATCTCATATGGCAGAATATTCCTATTCATCCTTTATTCTCCTAACAACATTAAGGAAATGTGTGTGGCTATCTTTGTGCTGATTAAACAAAAACTGTCATCTCACCCACACCAACCTATTATTTTCCAGAAAACACAGATCTTCTTAAGGTAGCTAAGTCTCTCAACTTGCTGAGATCTGATGTTCAGTCTGATGAGAACTAAAGGAAAAGCATTAAGTGTCAGAGGAAGAAAGAGACACCCAGGTATAAGAAACACTGCAGGAAGGTTTCCGTATGGATCAGAAAGCTATCCCCTTTTCTCTTGCTATGCTTTGTTGCAAGAAGGCAAACTTCTGCAAGTGACAAGTCTGAAGGGGACCTTTTCAGAGCAGAACTTCATGGCCGACAGCACAGACAGCAGTAAAACGAGCGAATGTCTGTGCAGAACTTTGTCTTTGCCAAGCACTGTCATAACTGCCTTACACATATCAGTTAATTCAACCCTCACCTCACCCCATGAGGTGGATTACTATCTTTATCTTCGTGGAACAGAGGAAGAAAGTCAGGCACACATTTAGCAACTTACAGAAGCCTATTCAGCTAATAAGCAACAGGGCTAGCAGGCATGCTAGCTAGAGTCTGTGGGCTTTGCTGAACTATACTGTCGCTTAAACTCACCTGGGTTTGACTCTGTTCCCTGTCATTTATTGACTGTATAATCATGGATACCTATTCAATGACTCAACCTTATTACCTATAAAATGAAGCCGAGAACACTGCTCTACCCTGAGGCTGCAGAGAAAAGTAAATGAAACAGTGCATGTCAAGTGTTAGTACCCAGCCTGGATGTGAGAAACATTTAATCAATGGCATCTCTGATATTATCATCAGCAACACCGTGGCAACAAATTCTTCATGTGGCTTAAGGAACCAAGGACCTAAGTGTATGCACTCAAGACTAAGCAAGTATTGATATGGTATAATTTTATTATAAATATGAAAAGTGCCCTCATGCTGATCCCCATGCAGTATACAAGAGTAGAAATCATAGTATACAGTTTAAACAAATAATAAATTTATATGCCCAAAAAGAAAAATGTTAAGCTGGTTCATTGCTGTGATTTAAATTTGTAAGAGTACAAAATAAATTATGTGTTAAAAACTAGCAAAGAATAAAGTCTCCTGTGTGAGTTATCCACAAGAAACAAATTATTTCCTGGAAAGTAATGAGAATATTAGTAAAATTCTTCCACCGCATTTTTATTTGAGTTGCATTTTTCTTTTATTTAATTTTTAAAATTTATTATAGAAAACTTACATTGACTGGATCTGAGGACATCAGCGGGTCTCCCGATTTGGGGTTTTGTTGGTTTTTTGTTTTTGTTTTTGTTTTTTTTTTACATCCTAACATCATAAAATGGTGAGGCTGAAAAACTTCTTAACGATCATCTAGGCCAGCGCCAAGCATAGCATCCCAAATTTTACTCTTTCACATGACTAAAGTCCTGAATGAAATTCAAACTGTGTTTTACATGAGACAAAGCAGAGCTTAGGCAATTGCTATCAATTACAGAAACTCCATCTGAGCTGAAAGTTTCTTAGAACGGTAGTAAGTGAAAACTCAAAAGAGAGTCACTCATTTACAAGCAGCTGGGAATTCATTTCATCATCCATTTCCCTATTATTTGCTGAAGAACCCTACAAGATTTAAAATCATATTTTCCAATTGTCTCCATTTGAAAGATAGTGGATTGAAGACGGAGAGTTTAGATGCAGCCAGTCCAAAGTCACGTGGGCAATTTATGGCAGAGGCACCCCAGGAACTCTGGTCACCCGTGGCTCCAGGTCACTTGGGTGCCCTTTCCAATATAGCCCCCACCTTCCCTTCTCTGCTTTGTCTTTGACCATTCAAAAACGCACTGCTGCTACCATCAGGGAGGAAGGTCTCTCAGAGGGAGTAGCGGGCTTCTTAGCTCTGCTTTCGCCTAAGAGTGACCAGCACAGTCTCAGAGAAATCTTTCTCCTTCCCCTGAAAAAGGTTATTTATAAGGTGAAAGGGATAACATTAGGATCTCGGGTGTATGTGCTTTCTGCCTCTCCAAGGGAGACCAACTCTCCCCTCCCAGGATCACTGGCTGAAGCGGTGTTAGAAATAGCTTTTGCCTCCTTCACAGGCTGGAACCATGTGGATGCCAATATTTAATTAGTCCCTTAGAATACAGTTTTGGTCTCGCAAGGAGTGACCTCTATATTCTGCCCCCTAGAAGTGCCCATTGTCCTTCTAGTGTCTAGAGAGATAGTCCACAAACTGGCAGAAGAAAAAGGGAATTATGATATTTCAGAAACTGATATGAGAGGGTCAACATCTTTAGGCAAATTTTGCTCACTGGACAAAAATAAAAATCAACAGCATTTATTGAGCATCGTCAGTGTTCTAAGCACAGGTCCTAGGCCTTTTCACCTACATCATCTCTTTCATCTCCCCCATAAAGCTGTGAGAAAAGTATCGCTCCCCCTCATCCACACCTGTGTGTGTGGTGTGCTGAGCAATCAGGGAGGCTAGAGTCAGAAGGACCGGAACTGCAATTGCACTTCCACCACTTCAATCATTCAATGAGCATTTTTTCAGGCACTTTGATAAATGCCAGGAATATCACAGTGACTAAGACAGACAGGATCCCTGGCAGCACACAGCTGACATTCCAAAAGGGGCAGAGCTGCCTCCAAAACAAAGAAGGGGCATAAGAAAAATAATTACAAAGGCAAAAATATGGAATATATGAATATATTTTCATGCTAAGTACTGACAGAGATATATGTGTTTAATACTTCTTGACAAATGAGCAGATTTTTCTCCATAACATTAGTAACCACTTGCATTTTCACTGTTCTTGCCTGTTCAGCACATGTGTACAGTAATTCTCCAATACTGATGCCTCCTATTCTAAGCCTTCTCCAAACCTGTTCCCTGAAACTTCTAGGAAAAGCCACAGAAGAGGGAGGACTCAGTCTGCTATCAATTTGTTTCACCAACTTCAAAAGGCTCATCAACATTGTCCAGCAATCTTACTGTATTTCTTTGATTAACAAATTTTTCCAATTCTCCTCAGGGACCATTTAAAATGTTCTTTACTTTCTTCAAAACTCCATTCCCCAATCTCCAATCTCTCCCCTTCACTTGTTTTTATTTTGTTTCAATTATAGTTTGTATACAATACTATTTTGTAGCAGATGTAGAGCATACTGGTTAGACAACCACACACTTTACCAAGAGCTTCCCAATAAGTCAAGTACCCACCTGGCACTATACATAGTTATTACAATATTATTGACTGTGTTGTCTGTGCTGTTCTTTACAACCCCATAATTATTCTGTAACTCTCAATCCCTTCACCTTTTTCACTCAGTCCGCCAACACCTCTTCCCTCTGGCAACCGTCAGTCTGTCCTCTGTATCTCTGAGTCTATTTCTGTTTTGTTTGTTCATTTTACTCTTTAGACTCCATATACAAGTGAAATCATATGGTATTTGTCTTTATCTATCTAACTTATTTTACTTAGCATAATACCCTCTATATCCATTCATGCTGTCACAAATGGTGAGATTTCATTCTTTTTTATGGCCAACTAATATACCATTGTATATACCATATTTTGCCATGTATAATGTGCACTTTTTTGCCCAAATTTTTGAGGGAAAAATGAGGATATGCATTATACATGGGCAGTACTAATTCTATATGTATATCAATGTTTTTAATTTTTTGTTTATGTTTATGCATTAGAAGTGTAACTCTAGAAAGCAATAGCAATATCTGTATGCAGAATAACACCTTGGAATACTATATTCAGTTTTGTTTCTAAATATAAATAAATAAATAAATAAATAATTGAATTAAAAATTAAAACACAAGATTTTTTTCCCTGAAAGTTTGGGTCCAAAATGTGGGTGCACATTATACATGGAAAAATATGGTATATTCCACCACTTTTATATACACTTATCTACTGATGGATTTTTATTTTAACTCAAAACTTCTGAGTTTTGAAAAAACTGTCTTAGCACTACATTGCACTCTACAACCTTCCTTTTCTCCTTCTCTCACTCACAGGAGTCAGACCTGCATCATTTCTGGTGGCTCTTCCCACCTTCCCTCACCCTGACTCCCTGATAAATCTCTTACACATCTACTCTACTCTAGCTTCTGCTTCTCCGAAAACTAGGACTGAGATAGAATATATAAAGGTCTCTTACAAATCACTAAGACAAGGACAGACAGCCACAGGAAATTTGATCAGCACTTCAGCAAAGAAGCTATCCAGCGGCCAGTAAACCAATAACAGGGGTGGACAGACTCATCTTTTTAATCATTTGGGAAACATGATTAGAACCACAATAAAATACTAATGCAGCACTCCCCCTGCGTGGCTGAAGTTGAAAGGACTGCCTGTACCTAGTGTTTATTGTCAGTCTGGGGGAATGCTATGTTTCCACTGTGCTGCCGGTGGAAACACGTAATTGTTTTCTGAGTATATATTGAAAAACTACTGGAGGTTATCACCTAATGTCAAATACTCATGTAACCTATGAGCCAGAAGCTATACTCCCCAGTATAAATCTAAAAGATACATCACTGAGAGTGTTAATAGAGCTAGTTGTAATAGCACAAAACTGGCAACGACCTAAATACCCATCATCAACAGAACAAATCAAGCATTACGGTAAATGCATACAACAGACTAACACAGCAATGAAAATAAGTGAACCGCAGGTACAACACAACATGAATGAATCTCACAAACACAGTGTTGAGCCAAAGAACACAATCACAAAAGATTACATTCTATATGATTGCATTTATTTAAAATTTTAAAATAGACCAATGTAGGGATGTGTATTTATATAGTAAATGTGTAAGAGTATAAAGAAAAGCAAAGTTTTATCATGAGTCCTGCAGTATTGATGCTAGAAGGAGATTTGACTAGGAAAGATATAAAGGGTCCTGGAAGGGCTACAAAACTTTTGCTTCCTGATATCATAATGTGTCTGGGTTGGATATCTTTAAGTTCATTCAGTTTGAGATTTGCTGAGCTTCTTAAACTGGTAAGTTTATATCTTTCACCAATTTTAGAACTTTTCAGACTTTTTTAAATATTATGCTGTGATACCCTGAGCTTTTTTTTAATTAAGGAGAATTCTGAATTTTTAGTTTTAGCAGGCAATTGATTTTATTGGTTTCAGATTGCAATTTCCAACCCACCTTCTGTGGGCTGTGATTGCAATGTGAGTTCAATTGTCAAATCCAGTGCTACTCATATCTGTCCCACATGTGTGCCACCCAGCAGCCAGTGGGAGGCTTGAGTGGTAGCTTAATCTGTAATGCCATTCTCAAAGACTTGGAGATGCTGTTTAAGTTCAGATCCACACATGTGCAGCTCAGAGGTGAGCCCTGGATTTCACACGCAACTTTATGGAGTGACTCTCTTGAGTGCCCTCCTCTTCTTTATCTCCCTGAGGCTTTCTGCCCCTAAAAGTTTGGCTTTCATTGTCTCACTGTGCTGCACACTTCCCACAACTGAGTCTGTGTCACCAGCCAAGATTCAGGGGGACACAGAGAGAAGAAAAGCAACTGGGATTTGTCCCATGCTCTTGAGATCACGGGTCCTCTGGTCAAATAGAAAGGTGCCCGTGCCTGAGAGCGTGAGGCACCTGCCCAGCCACCATTGTCATCACTGTGACAGGATTGTCTGGGACAGGTGAGAACAGAGAGGGGAAATAAAAAGGAAGAGAGCCACTCTCTGACCCACTTGTCTGACCAGCAAGACAGAGGATCTCTTCTGCACACAGCTAGCATGCACTTCCACCTTGGCACAGCATCTGAGTCCAGACCAAGTGACATGGATGGGAAAATCAGAAACTTCAGATATGATCTCCTCCCCCAATATGCCCGCTATTGTTTACTTTTCAAAGTCCTCGGCTGGTTTCTCCATGCATTCTGTCTAGGATTTATAGCTGCATCTCTGTGGGAGAGAAAGGGTGGCTTATACTTATTCCACCTTGTCTGGAATGAGGATTCTTCTGGATGAGATCTATTTTGAAGTTGAGCTAAGATTTACTCATAGATCAGCTATTATATGAGGAGGGGAATAGAGTCGAGTTTTGGGGCTGAGCCAAAAAAAAAAAAAGTGAATGGAGAACTGCACTGGAGAATCCTTGCTAGGCAAGGAATAGGCATATAACTACATCTCCTCTGCTCACTAACCCCACAGAACATAGTGGAAGCTGTGCTGACACCTCCTGTCTCTCACACTTCTCAATGGAACACTGTATGTGGTTTGTGCTGAGGAATGGATACAATAAATTGCATCTATAGCTAAGAGCTAGACTGTAATCAAAGGAAGGCAAGGAGCAGATGCACCCTTCTCATCAACCACAGAAAGCAGGATGCTTAAGCCTCCAGGAATAATATAAAATGACCCTTTAGGAAAAAGGCTGGATGACACAAGAGAATGTGTTTCCACCATGGATAGAACTGTTTTAAAATGGGAGTTACTGGGTTCAAAAAATCTAGATTTGGCTAAATTAAGCTCTCTGTGCTCAGGTAAAAATGAGAGTTCATAGTAAAGTGGTATGTTTCTGCACAGCTGGTTTCATGTCCATTATAAAACACACACCTACGGTGTTATACCTTTTCAAAACTTCTAAATACATTCATTGTGTATCCCTATCTAGTTCAGTAACACATAACATACTCCAATTGGTACAATTAAAATTGAGTTGCTGCATAAACTCTCCCTCAGGCTGAGATGGAGCGATTGCCTTCCTACCAGAGATGCCCAGATAGCAAATGAAGTGGAAAAGCTTTCCTGGGACTTCCACGTGGGGCGGCAGGCCCTGCTCACAGCAGAAGGAATCAGTACCACCAGGTGCAATGCCAAAGCTCGTTCTCCCTGGCTCCGCTCTTTATCATCCTGAGCCACCACCAATCCTTGACCTTCAAAAAGTCCTCATCCATACTACTCAGAGTCCATTCATTCAATCCTTGTCAACAAGTCCTGAAGGGGAAGAGCCCTGAAGGCAGATTTAGGGAACTTGGATTCTAGTTCCTATCCTTTTCTGGACTTATTGTATGACTTTAAGTAAATCCTTTAACCTCTCCACATTTATTAATTCATCTGCCTTCTGAGAGAGCAGGAAATGAAAGAATGAGGGTTAAGTGCCTTGAATATCATAAAAGAGACAGTTAATTTCATCAAGCACTGTGTTAGCCACCATAAAGTGACTAACTAGTGCTATTCTCCATTGTATGGGTAAGCTACTTGAGTACTCCATCATTTACAGGCTCTCACATGTTTCCTGAATGAGCCCTTAATTATCACACTATGAGCCTCCTGTGCTGTGGCCCCCTTGAGGGTAAATTACATCTTATTTTTATTTGTACCCCACTACCTCATTTATTGCAAACACTCAATAAATATTTAATGAATGAAGGGTTGAAGAAACCTACGGGAGTATTATTATGAAAGGAGCTCAGAGGCAGACAAAAACTCATAGACACACACAACAGTATGGCAGTTGCCAGAGAGAAAGGGGAGGGAGTAGCAAAGGTTTACAGAGGGGGTCAAATACCCAGTGATGGAAAAGGATTTGGCTTTGGATGGTGGGCACACAATGCAATATACAGATGAAGTATCATAGAAATGTACACTTGAAACCTGTATCAACTTATTAACCAATATTACCCCAATAAATTTAATTTGTAAAAAAGAGCTAAGAAGAGAGTCATCATTACAAACATCCAACTGCAGATGCAAAGCCCGCGTTGGATGCTACAAAAGGGAAGTCTCCCATGTTCCACGCTGAGTGAGATTCCCTGGGGTGTCACTTCTCTCCCAAACTCCCTTTGACCCTAAACACTTTCCTCATGGCATTTTTTACCTCATTGTTCCTCAGGGTGTAGATCAGAGGGTTCAGCAAAGGTGGCATGACAATGTTAAAGAGAATGACAAGTTTATCAATAGCCAGGGTGGTAGAGGGACGAATGTACATGAACATAGGGGGCACAAGGACCAAAAAGACAGTAGTGACATGTGAGCCACATGTGGACAGAGCTTTACGGCGGCCCTCAGATGACCAGCTTCTCATGTTCAGTAAGATGACCACATAGGATGCAATAAGGATAATGAAGGACACTAAAGAGATCACACCACTGTTGGCCACCACGATGAGTCCCACGACAGAGGTGTCTTCACAGGCCAGCTTCAGCAGGGGATGAACATCACAGAAAAAGTTGTCAATCTCATTGGGCCCACAAAAGGGAAGCTGCACTGTCAGGAGGGTCTGCAGGATGGAATGGAGGAAGCCAGCCACCCACGAGGCCCCCGCCATTAGGCCACACTTCTGTCGACCCATGATGGCTGTGTAGTGCAGGGGCCTAAAGATAGCCACATAACGGTCATAGGCCATGGCTATGAGGAGGAAGATCTCAGTGCCACCAAAGAAGTGGGAAGAAAAGAGCTGAGTCATGCAGCCATTGAAGGAGATGGTCTTGCGCTCCACAAAAGTGTCAGCAATCATCTTGGGTATGGTGGCGGATGGATAGCACATGTCAGCAAAAGACAAATGGCTGAGGAAGAAGTACATTGGAGCGCGCAGGGTCTTGCTGGCACTGATGGTGATGATGACCATAAGGTTCCCCAGGAGAGTGAACATGTGGAAGAGGGAGAAGACCACGAAGCACACATGCTGTAATCCTCTGCTCTGGAAAAGGCTGAACAACACAAACTCAGTCACGTTGTTCTTGGTACCCATGGATTCTCTGCCCTGAGCACCAACAAAGTGCTTAGCTCTGCAAGCACAAAAATTATGTGATATAAGAAAATATCCCAAAACCAGGAATTCAGAAAACTGTACTCAGGTCTAATAATGATTCTAACACCAATTTCAATTGGGGAAAGGGCTTCCCCTGTACCTACAAGAAATTCTCAGATACCAGTGGCAAGTCCTAAATTCAACTCACTTTCTAACACTACCTCCACACACACATTACAGAACCCTGCCAATGGTGTTCCGGTGTTACGGAAAATAATTCAGAAAATAATGACTCTGGCACGATTGGGGTGATGGAATGAGGCTTTATTACACGCACGGACCCAGAGGAGGCAATCTCCAAATTCTGGGCCCCGAACCTTGGCTGGGCAGGGCTTTTATTGCTCTCTGGATGCCATATCCTATGTGGCAAAAGCAGGAGGTACAGAAGCCGATGCAAAAATAACTCTAGCCTTGAGGTGTCCTTATCAGAAGCTGTGTGTACAGAAGCCAAAGCAGAACCCAAAGGTTTTGCAGTTTCTAAGTAACCTAAACAAAACTCTTTCCCAGTTCCTGGTCCCTCTTCTGGGTCACTTTGTCCTAGTTGACTTTTCCTCTACACCAGAACAGCCGTGGGGTTCAATTGCCCACCACCAGGAAGCATAACTCCCAAGGCAAGAGTTTACTGAAAAAGGAAAGGGGTTGTTTATTTAAAAGCTATACATCATAAACAAAGCAACAAACAACAAGTGTTGGAGAGGTTGTGGAGAAAAGGGGACCCTAGTGCATTGTTGGTGGATTGCAGACTGGTACAACCACTATGGAAAACAGTATGGAATTTTCTCAGAAAACTAAAAATGGACCTGCCTTTTGACCCAGCAGTTCCACTGCTAGGATTATATCTTAAGAACCCTGAAATACCAATCCAAAAGAACCTATGCAGCCCAATGTTCATAGCAGCACAATTTACAATAGCCACATGCTGGAAGCAACCTAGGTGCCCATCAGTAAATGAATAGATCAAAAAACTATAGTACATTTATGCAATGGAATTCTATGCAGCAGAAAGAAAGAAGGAGCTCCTACCCTTCGCGACAGCATGGATGGAACTGGAAAGCATTACACTAAGCAAAATAAGCCAGGCAGTGAAAGACAAATACCATATGATCTCACCTTTAACAGGAACCTAATCAACAAAACAAACAAACAAGCAAAATATAACAAAAGACACTGAAATTGAGAACAAGCTGACAGTGACCAGAGAAGAGAGGAGAGGGAATTTCAGGGGAAAGGGGGAAGGCTTTGCAGGAACAAGTATAAGGGACACATGGACAATAGCAAAGGGGGTTGGAAATGGGAGGGAGGTGGGGAGGGCTGGGGGGGTGGGCTGGGATGGGGGAAAAAGGCAGGAAACTGTACTTGAACAATAATTAAAATAAAATTTAAAAAGAAGAAAAACACTATGCAGGCTTAGAATAATGTCAGAAGTCTGCTGTTAAGTCCCACTCCCTTTAAAAATACCCCAAAACACATAGTCCTGCCTCCCTTTGCCAAACCAGGCCAGTTTCAGAATATGCCACTCAAAGGTACCATCTTTCAGAAAAGCAGAAGTCTGCAGCTTCGCATTTCCAGTCACAGTTCAGCTTCAAACATTTCTCACAAGTGTGGGTGGCTAGGTGGGTCCCCCACAGCACCATCAGCTCTGCCACAGTCCTCTCCAGTCATACTTCTAGGCAGACCTCCCAACCTCATGGCTTTTTCTCTGACCTTAGGCTGCCCTAATTTAAATGATTTGCTTTAAATTTCCTTTGTAATCTCATATCTGGCCCTTCCTATGGTACATTAGTGTCCACCATTTTTGTCAGTTTCCCAGTGTCTTTGACCCCCTTTCAGCTACCATCTTTAGTCAGGGCAAAACTTCCCAGTGACACAGAGGCACCCAGGGTGGGCATCCACCCCCCTGGCTATATCACAAGTCACTGTACATTCTCACAGTCAGTGCACAATTCTGCAGCTTCCAAAATTCTTCCCTTCAGGAAGGCATGGCTATTAACTTGCATTTGTTATGCAGTGCATCTTAAATACAGTACTATTCACTCTCCCTGCATCAGATCCTGTGACAGGATTTTGGGGGTGTTGCTCTATTATCAGGGGATCCATGCTCTGTACCCCATCATACACACACATTCCAAATGTCAGTTGCAAGCCCAGGTTATCACCTGTGTACTTCTGACCCAATCACTACAGATTGGAGGCTCCAATGACTCCCTCCTTGGGCTCCATTTACTTGCCAATCCCGTTCCCTGTTGCAATAGTCTGCTCTTACCCCCTTCCATCCCCTCCCCTTGCGATGTTTGTTTGCTACACCCTCCTTCTTTCTCTAGACTCCCATTGCTGAAAAACTTCCAAGAGATTAACATTGGACTTGAAAATGCCCAAACACACAGCATGGCACCACTAAAAGGGCATTGGTTTGAAAACCAAAAGATTTGGATTTGAGCCCCAACTTTGTCACTGGTAAATAAGTGATCTCAAACAACACCCTCTCTCTGTGCGGTGCTCTATTTCCCCATCTCTACAAAATGGCAATTGGACTAAGTGCTGGATTCTAGGCTGGAAAAGTAGAAATACAAAAGTTAATTTCACTGATAATGATAATCAATACTTGATGAATTTTTAAATAATAAGAAAGCAGGTGAGTAGTTTTACATCATTACTAATCCCTCTCTCCACTTTGCCTGAGGACTGGGGAGACTGAGGTTCATATTGCCTTTATCATCCCTCACCCTGAATTTGTTCTCTCATCAGTTTTCAGATACATTCTCTGTCTTGAGAGTGAAAGGAAATTTGCAATGCAACTTGGGAACATTTCTACCTTAAAAGATTAAAAAGTAAATAAGTCTTTCAAGAGTCTTTCAAGCTGCCTGTATCTGGGGATTCACGTATATGCAATAATGCCTTGCCAGGGGGCCCTGGGCTTTAGGGAAAGGGTACCATGCCATACTTCAGTGACATACACTCTGGAACTGCTAATTTCCAAAAAGTTAATGTGCTGTTGATGCCCACACAATCGGACAGTCAGGGAAAAGTCCAGGGAACTCAGCATTCCCCAGCCATGATCTGGGCATTCATATGCAAGCCTCTAAGTAATAAAATGTGTGGAAACACTCTCTGAGCTTGAACAGCATCATGAGTAGAAGGAAGAATAACCACAGTACAGCATTTGCTCACCTTCATTGAGCAATGCTGTATGCCAGGCCCTGCAGAGAGCACTTTAAATGCACCATCTCACTTAACCCACAGAACAGCACTCGGAAGGTACTTGTGTGACTGTTCCTATTTTTCAGTTGAGAAAAAAAATGGGGATTAGGACAAAATGAGTGACTTGACCAAGTTCTCACACCAGTAAGGGTTAGAACAAGAAATACCACCCAGTGTACCTGTCTTCCAAGCTGCCTTCTTAGTCACTAAACAACACTCCTGACTAGGGAAGTGTGAGTATCTGATCACCCAGGAGGACATGGTCTCAGCAGCTTCACTGTGACCAAGACAATGACTGAAGAAGGATGTAGTGATGTAAGGATGTATTGTAGTGATGCCATGGGAATCTGAGAAAAAAATTACATATACGGAGTGGGCAAAAGGAGGTTTACAGTTGTTCATATGGAAAGTAGTACAATAATTAATAAATAATATAAGAATAAAGTCTGTTCCACATATTCACAACTGTAACCCTATATATATCAACTCACACTTGAGGTATTTGAAGGCAGGAACCTGAGAATACTCAGATACTATCCAGCAGGACTTTCATCTGGGCACTGAGCACGAAACAGAGAGAAAGCAAGCAAGCAAGCAAGACATCTGTTTTCCATAAGGGTTCCTGATTGCTGCAGGCTTATTCTAGGCAGAGAGTTCTCAGAAGACCAAAACTATAAGGGCATTCACCTTAGCGAGCTCCAAGCTCCCCAGCTGAGCAGTGAAAGTCAGGGAGTCCAGCCGGAGAATGGAAGGGTCATCGCAGTAAACTTTTAAGCACAGAGGGTTCAGGGGAGCTCATGTGGATTCACCCCAGCCAAAGTCATCGCCAGACGTGAAAACCATAGCACTTTGGAAGCCTCAGCACATACATAGTTCACAAAAGTTCCATGAGTGTGGCTAATTAGACCCCAGAGACATCACATCCCAATTAAAGGAGTGGGCCACTGAGACAGCCATACCCTCTTGTCACATTAACTTAGTGCTTCAGACAAACTTTAGAAGACAAGGAAGCTGCTGTGTTTATCCCAGCTTTGGATTTCTATACTGAATCATCCCAAACTCATTCAGTCAACAATAGTTACTAAGCAGTTACTATATAAAAGGCATAGCTTTATGCCTTGTATTTAGGGAAATAAGCTGGTATCAAATGTTACTTTTTTAAGTAGCAGAGGCAAGTTTGAACCAAACTAGCACTTCAACTACCACCCTATATTAACATAGCACTTCGAAAAGTGTTTCCACCTGTGAGGACGGAATGCCAAAGAGGCGGCATAGCACGGAGCTTAAAAACACGGTGAGGAAGTCAAGCTGGCTTGAACAAAGCTTAACTTTGCCAACTGTAGGATACACCACCTTTAACAAATGGCTTAACATCTTGGGATACCATTTTCTCATCTGCAATATTTTTCTTTCTCAGGTTTAAAAAAATCAATATGCAATTCCACAATAATAGTTGGAAATGTTACCTCCACCACTACTCCCAGCAAGTGAGAGTATGATTAGGTTTTAAAAATAAATAAAAACAGATCTGATCTGCACTACACTTTAAAACTAAAGAACGTGCCTTCAAGCGTACATGCTACATTCACCAAGATAGACCTTATGTTTCAATAAATGTAAAAAGAATGACATCATCCATAATGGAATTAAATTAGATATCAATAAGATATGAAGGCAAAACCCCAAATATTTGGAAAATAAACAACACACTTGTAAATGAGGCATTGGTCAAAGAAAAAAATCATTTTTAAACATCAAAGCATATTTCAACTGAATAATAATAAAAATACATGTGAAATTTTATGTGATGCTGTGTAGGCATTGCTTAAAGAAACTACAGTTTTAAATTCTCATATTGGAAATCAAGAAAGTTCTAAAAATCTACGAACTAAGTTTTCATCTTAAAAGATAAAAATAAAAGAAGAGCAAATTTAAATACAAAGTAGAAGGAAGGACACAAGAAAAATAATGGAAATTAATCCCATGGAAAATAAAAACAGAGAAAAACTTGGACTAAAGCCAGGCTTTTATGAGCCAACCTTAAATTTAAATATCAATGTCAGTTGTGGATCTAAAATTATCAAATTCTACAACTTAGGTGAAAAACATAAAGTCCTAGAAAAATACAACTTACATAACTGTCCCAAAATGAAACAGAAAATCTGAACAGCCCTGTATTTGTTAAATAAATTGAATGTATAGTTTACAAACATTACAAACATTACCAAAGCCCTCAAGCCAAGATGATTTCATTGGTTTCATCAAGCACTTAAAGAAGAAATAATGCAAAATTTACATATTTTCAAAAATGGAAGACAGAACTTCCCAACTTATTTATAAGACCAGCATAACTACCACCACGCCCTGACCCCCCCCCAAAAAAAAAACCTTTAAAAAAAGGAAACCACAAACACTCTTCATGAACATAGATGCAGAAATCCTTAATAAAACATCTAAATCAAATGCAGCAATGTGTACAAAGGATAATATATATGACCGAGCAGGCCTATCCCAGCAATGCAATGTGGTTTCAACACTGAAAAAACAGATGATCCACGATGGCGGGCAGAGAGCCGTCCCGAACTCACCTCCTCTCATGGACGCACTGAACCGATAGCTACACAGGGAACACTTTCCTCTGAACAACACCTGAAAACTAACCAGGCAGCTCCTTCACATCAGGCAAACGAGAAGAAGGCCACGTGGAAACATACAGAAAAGAGACACGATCACGACATACACCCCACTCCAGTACACGGACCCACACAATTGGTGGGGAACTTATACACCTAGAGCTTCTCCAAGGAAAAGAGGGCTTGTACCCCACATGGGATACCCCAGTGTTGAAGACCTGCACCTGAGAGACGAGCCCCCAAAACACCTGCTTTGAAAACCAACGGGACTCGCGTCCACGAGACCCAAAGTGCTGAGCAAACTGAGAGAGCTCTTCCAGAGCTCGCATGCAGACTCGCCACCCCAGGGCCCCGCGTCAGAGAGGAGCACAGACTTGACCTGAAAGAGATTCATTTACTAATATCCAAGCAACTGCAGAGGAGGCAGGGCCTCCTGGGAGTCGCTGGAGGTACCCGGGCTAATGGGGGACATTCTCACACTCTCCCTCTGTCCTGCTCCACAACACGTGGATGCGGCCATGGAGAGTTACTCCTTTCCAGGGCCTGTGTTACCCGTTTTGTGGCTACCATTCAGGGGGCACTGCCTAATCTGGTTTTATATTGAATAAAGATGGAATATCAAGTGACTTTCAGGGGCACGAAAGATTTTTAAAGGGCAATCTATGCTAATGGAAGATGTGAGTTAGATTCCCTGATGGAGCAAGTGCTGGGGGAGACAAAGAGCCTGCCTTCTAGAGTTCACGGTGAGATCAAATCCCCTCTCTACCTACCTGCTCTTTGATTTTAGCCAAAATTATCTGAGTCTTAGCTGCAACCCATGTAAAATAGGGGTCATCGTAACATCCTCAGTGCCCATATGACATTAACGCCCTGTCTGTGACAGCTGTGACTGTGCCAGGTCTAACACTGTGAACAATTCACCAGAGCACGTTTTCACACATAAGGAAGCCACCGCTTCCAGAAGATACACCATGATAACCACTTATAGTAGTCATTCCATTGCAACACCTGACTTCTCATTTTTCCAAGAGAAGCCATATCTCTGTCTGATGTCTCTGCCTCCCAGAAATGCCATTGTGTATGGATGCGGAGCAAAGACAAGAAGTGAGGGACCCACAAAGGAGTCTCTGAACATAACTTCTCAGACTGGTAAAAAGCCTCAACACCTAGAATCCTCAGAATAATTTAGGAATAATACAACTTTCACCCAACTCTCTTGGCATTAAACACACACGTGAATGGTCAAAGCACAGAACTTCTAATTCTATGCAAGCCACACATTTTTTTAAATTATGAAGAAGATCGGATGCTCCAAGTCTCTTGGCACATTCTGCAGTTGTAATAGAAAGATGCTATAGTTGCATCATTTAAGAGGTGAGGCAATTTCAGATGGGACTGAGTCCATATTGCATGTTCAAGGGAGTTCACCCCAATTAGACAGGACATTTTTTTGAAGTCTTTACTCTCATTAAAGAAGTTCTTGCCCTGACTCTCTGGACTTAAACTTCAGAAGAGGGCTTGGCTCTGTTTCCCCTTCTCAGAATGGAGGTCATTTCTTGAGGTCTGACACTTCATACCAAGCCACACCTGTATATAACCAATCAAGAAAGAAGTGTAAACGTAGAATATTATAGTGGTTTTTAAACATGTTTTTCAGGATTTAAATACCTCTTATCAATGCAAATCTATATAAAGAAGATTTTCAAAAAGAGATAATCAGTTGTTTTGATTGAAGTCCTGCAGGTGCCTGATTGGCTGCCTCCTATCTTCTCCTGCTCCCCCTGATCCAATCCCTGAGATACCTGAAGAATTCTGAACTCTAAATCATAGTTCATAAACCACTGATATAGAAAATACATCAAGGACTTTGAAACAGCCTTTGATCTGCAGTTTTCTCAGCTGCAGAGTGAGCATTATCCTATCTACAGGGTAGCACTGTTCTGAGATTTAATTTTAGGAAATTTGCCGGCAGATGCTTCAGTCATAATGAAGCATCTTTGCCTCCTACTTCCCATTTTCTGGTCTGAATGATATTCTCAAGAATGCTGCCATTTTCCATATTATGTCACTAGAAAAAAAAAATCTCTTCTTGGCCAACATATTGAGTTTTGATTACATGCATTAGGCATCTCTTGCAGTTAATGCCCAGGCTGACCTATGTAAGAGAAGCCTGAGCTCACAGAGACAGTATATCTTCCTGCTTTCCTGTCCTCCAGTTGCAGATCTGGCATCTCGGGCCCTAGTTTTCTGTGGACCCAGGAACACTTGTGAAACCCATGAGGAGTTCATGCTATATATTTTTTAAACTTTTTATTCACTTTGAAATATTTTCAGAGGGAAATACCTGAAAATAGGGAAGTTATCAAGCCTCAAATTTAGAATTCAGAGACTTAGATGTGTTTGTGTTCTGGGGGATCTTTACCGAAGAGCAGAGGAAAATACAGAGAAAGCGGGGCTTTAGAAATCAGGCAGACCTAGATTTGAACTCAGGCCCTATAAGTTACTATGAGACCTCAGTCAAGACACTGACCTTCCAAAGATTTGGTCTCTTCATCTGTTAAACAGGGTCCTCATACCTACTTCACCAGACTGTTTTAGGATCAAATTATATAAAATATATGAAATATCTTGGTTAATAGTAAAATAAACACACACGTACATGTTCCTTATTTATTTATAAATGTTAGTCTCAGAAACAATATCAAGAATGATTACTGGTTTATATTCAGTGCTGAAACATTGGTATATTACCTAATAATTGAGGTGGAAATAGAGACATAACAACAGCTTACATCTGCAGCAACAATGACTTCTAGAAATTGAATTGACCCAATATTTATTGAGTTTTACTGTATGTCATTTAGAGCCAGATACAAAGAAAAGTCTGATTCAGGCCATAATCTCAAAAGATTGACAGTCTAATGGGGGGGAAATAAACATTACAATATAGACAGTGTAGGTCTTAAAGGATTCCTGCTGAGTTGTTGAAGTTCAAAAAAGGAAAGAGACATATCCAAACAAGATAACCATGGAAGCTTCTTAAGGTCCAGAATTTCAGATGAGCATTAGAAAGTAGATGGGATGTTAACAGGCAGAGATTGGGGTAATGTTTTAGGTGGGAGACACAAGGAGATATTTAGGAAAGACTGTGCTCTACCAGAGTGTCATTGAAAATAAAAATAGAACATAAAGGGAAGGCCGTACCTTGAGGGTGGTGTGTCAAGTAGGTGTTTGTGGTAGATTCAGAGGGCAACAGAATGTCATGGAAGATTTTTTTGAGGAGGGAAATAGTAAAATCAGAGAAGTGCTTTCAGGTGACTAATCTGGAAATGTGGGGTGGGGGAGGAATCATCTTCTGAGAGTGAGGGATAATGTTGGGGTTAAGGTTGGGGGTTACATTATTATGGCATGTGATGGTAGCTACATAAAGTAGGACCCAAAAAATGATGATTAAAATACCATAGGATAAGCAGCAAGGACCCAAGAGCAGTTGAACCCACACTTGAATCAAACATAGCCCCAGAATGAAGAATGGAAAGGAGTGGAAAGGAATGGAGAGCAAGAATTCAATATGGTGGCATGGGAAAGCAGGTTTTCGGTTATCGGGTGTTTTCTTGGAATAGCTGAGAATCACAAGATGCTAAGAGACTGAAAACAGAGAAAACCAATGGGCCAAACAACCGGAGATATAGGGAGAAAAAATAGGGGGAAAAGAATGACAGACAGGTGTGAAAGAAGAGAGTGTTAGACATCAAAATATTCATTTACATGGAAAATAAAACTTGTGCCTACCAAGTGAGTAACATTGGCCAGTGCTTTCAAATCACTGCCTGAGTCTTAAAATCTTGAAAGCCTGAGTCTAATGTGAGCATGAACTAATGTGAATCTCTTCAAAAGTCAAAACACCTTCTGTTCTGAAGACTATTCCCTCCTAGGTCCACTAGGCCTGCCCAGAGCCCACTAGGCATATTCTCAGGGAATCAAGTCAATAGAATTTCTAAGCATTTGAGTGACTTTCCAGACTCCAAAAGTTCAGGCTTTTCAAACACAAAGGCATATGGCCATTGTTCCTCTTTGTTCCACCTTGCTCTTTATCATTATTCCCTGAGAGGCCCTGGTTTCTGGAAGAGTTCACTGTCTCAAAACCAGCCAATCTGCCTCAAGGTCACTGTCAAATGTGGAAGTGCAGCATTAGAAGACCACTCCAAGATTTTGTTCTAGAAATCCCTTCAATCCTGTCTAATCCTGTAAAGATGAGGAGACTAAAAATTAAAGAAAGAAAGTGACTGGCCTGGGGCCACTCCCTCAGTTAAAAGTAGAAGCAAACTGGGAATCTTATGCCCCAATTTTCCAGCCTTTGATTCTCCCTTTTGCCCTACCTAAGTTATTTATTTCTCTTCCCAAATCACTTTCTGTCAATCAGTCTCCTCATGGCATTCTTCACTTCCGCATTCCTGAAGGAATAGATGATGGGGTTTAAGAGAGGTGTGACCACTGTGTAAAATACAGCAACTATCTTGTCTGCAGGGAGGGTGACACAGGGCCTCATGTAGACAAAAGAACAGGGAATAAAGAACAGGCTTACAACTGCCACGTGAGAGGCACAGGTGGACAGGGCCTTGCGCCGGCCTTCTGAGGTCTGGCTCCTCAGGGAGCACAAGATGACCACGTAGGAAGCAAGCAGGACTGTGAAGCTGATCACTGAAATGGAGCCGCCATTGGTGATGATCAGCACTCCAATGAGGAAGGTGTCAGAGCAGGCCAGCTTCAGCATGGGGTGTACATCACAGAAGTAGTGGTCAAGGACCTTGGGGCCACAGAAGGGCAGCTGGAAAATGAGGAAGGTCTGCCCAACAGAATGCAGCAAGCCCCCACCCCATGCTGCTCCCACCAGGAGGCCGCACACACGCCGGTTCATGATGCTCGTGTAGTGCAGGGGCTTGCAGATGGCCACATAGCGGTCGTAGGCCATCACTGTCAGGAGGAAGATCTCGGTGCCACCAAAGAAATGGAGGAAAAATATCTGTGTGATGCATCCCTTGAGGGAAATGACTGTCCTCTCAATAAAAGAGTCAAGGATGAGCTTGGGGGCTGTAACAGAACAGTAACAGATTTCCACAAAGGACAAGTAGCCAAGGAAGAAATACATGGGAGAGGTGAGCCCTTTGCTGGCTATGATGGTCACCACAATGAGGCCATTGCCCAGCACGATGGCCAAGTACACAAGGAGAAAAATCACAGAAATGACCTTCTGCATGCCCCGGTTCTGGGAAAATCCCAAGAAAGTGATTTCAGTCACATTGCTCGTAGGGACCATGTTTTAAAGCACAGAGGCTGATGGCCTGAAATGACAGAAATCAAAGAACTGTCCTTCAATAATCAGAAACATCCTTCTTAGACCTTGATGACAATTGTCATTCTGCTCCCTCTTGGGTCCCACCCTGCCTTGGACATCTCCAGTACATGTTCTCCACAAGACAAGGGACAATAAGATGATTATTGGCTGCTCAATGTTCTTCCTAAAAGATTTAAGTTTATAATAAAACTGCATTGAAGTGTTTTTTCTGATCCAGGCATATTTAATCCTCGCTACAAGAATGTGAGGCATCCTGGCCGGGTGCTCAGTTGATTGGAGCATCATCCCGTGCACCAGAAGTTGCAGTCAGAGCCCCAGTCGGGACAAGTGTTTGAGGCAACTGACCAATGTTTCTCTCTCCCTCTCTGTCTCTCTCTCTCCCCCCTTCTTTCTCTCTCTCAAATCAATAAATATATCCTCTGTGGGGATTAAAGGAAAATATGTGGCTATTTTATATCTAAGAAAATTGAGACTCGGAAAGATTCAGTCACTAACTCAAAGCCACAGAGCTCATATCTGAACTGAGGTCTGTATCTTTTAAAATGCAGATGCTTCTGCTTCGTCTTCTGCTCCTGAACAGTGCCCTAGCTTGGTTTCATAGTAAGAGTTTCAACCCATCCTGCCATACACCATAATGTGAAACCAATTGTTTTTTACTGTGACTGCCAGAGTTTCTCAACCTCAATCATTCTGCAACCTGTGACACTAACCTGGCTCTCTAGTAGGCATAAAGAAGAAGCTGAAAAGGGGAAGGACATCTCCAAGCTTCAACCACTGTTCTTGCAGGTAGAGATGGGGAAGAGGAAATGTGAGTCAGTAGCAGGCTGCCTTTGCAGTCCTAGGAACAACGGCTAAGAAATAATTCAAAAGTCATTTAAGTTTCCACTTTATGAAAGCCTATTATTATTCTGTGGGGATATCACGCACGCTCACTGCAGAGCTTCAGAGCAAGTCCACAGCAGAAGAAGCCCTGCAGCAGGGGGTGGGGGCGGGGTAGGGGGGGGTACTGCCTCCTGAAGCAAAAGTAAGTGAAAGAATCCCCACCATGCACTGCAGAGAGAGAGCTCTGAGCACAGACTAGGTGAGCAGACGCGGAAACTCCATAGTCACAGCCTCTGAGCCGTCACTGCCTCGGGGTGAAACATGCCTGCCAGCAAACCAGCTCGCAGCCCACTCCACATGTGACAGAGAAGCTGCGGCACTGTGACCTGGGGACAGGAACACAGGCCTCAGGGTCAGGAGACCTGGGTTCGATCTTAGCTCCGCCGCTTGGTAACTAGCTATGTGACATTAAACAAGAACAGAAACTCCTCCAAGCCTAGAATTTTCATTAAAAAAAAAAAAAAAAAAAACAGAAATAAAATACATTTTCCGTGGTGCTACCTTCAGACTAAGTCTTAAAACGAACAATGATTGTATAAAAGAACAACTGGTAAGAGCATTGGAGTATAATTGAATGTGCTTTTACTCTACCTGTGTCCCATCAGGGCAGTGTGACGGGAACTCGCCGGGGTGCTCCCGCTTCAGGAGCGGCCCGATACCTGCTCTGCGTGGACTTGCGGCACCTCAGGGTTCCCATCTGAGCCTCTTACCACAAGCCTATGGACTAGTGGGCTCTGTGATACAACAGGACTGAATACGCTAAGTGACTTGCTTAGCCAGTCACATGTAGAAAAACACTGTCTGAGTCCGCAATATCCGTGAAGCAACAAAATGTATTGGGACAAAGTAGAATGCAGTTCCCCGGGGCTGAGTGGGGAGCATGTGGAGTGAGTGTGTAAGGGAGCACAGTTTCCGTTCTTGAGGTAGATGCTGGTAACAGTCGCACAAGCACGTGACGTACTTTAATACCACTGAACTGATAGTATGAAAACTGTTGAGGGGGTAAATTTGAAGTTATGTGTATTTTATCACAATTAAACAAGCAAACAAACCCAAATGACTCCTGTTTCCCCTTCTCCAGACCCTCTTCCAAGGACAATGTCAGATTTGTTTTTCCCCCTCCCCCTCCTCCTCCCCCTTTAGTTTCTTTCTTATGCCTATGTGTGTGTGGGGGGGGGGGGTCGGGGGGGCAGCCTGGTTAGTTTCAACAGATGCAGAATAATTGAGGGTGAGAAACTCTGGCATGTGCTATAGAAAGTCAATTCAATGTTAATATGTAAAACAAGTCAGATATGACACCTTATTATGCAGCCAACACAAGGCAGCTACAGGGGTAAGAGATAATGAAAGTATTTGGAAAATACAGGCCTCAGTTCAAATATGAGCTGTGTGGCCTTTGGGAAGTTACTCAGCCTCTCTGAGCACAGAACTACCCTCTCATCGTTGTGTCCTTCCCTCACCTCCCCATCAGGCTTCACTGTGCTCCCAGCTGATCTGCACCATGTCCAGTGTTTCCATCAGGATGTTTTGTATACAGAGAGCAGGAATCTTCAGCAGGCATGTTTCACCCTCATGGCAAAAATGTCTCTATGACTAGGCAAATCACCTCTGTGAAACTAAGCTTTGAAAGTGAACACTTCCTGCTTCTATAATTGCTTGCAATTTGGGGTGTCAGTGAGAGTCCCTCCCAGAGGCTTTGTAAGGACCACTTTAGGTTTCAGATAAAAATGTAAAATTAAGTTTTTTCTTTCCAAAGTTGTTGGAAAATCTCCTCTAAAAAGTTAAAATTTTAAAGTTCATGGAATGGAAGAAAGAAAAACAAATTGACATTTATTGAAACTGAGTAGAAATGGGAAACATTTTAGAGATAATTTCATGAAGAGGTCACCAGACCCCTAATCCATTGATGGTGGCAGTGACTTACTTGTAGAATAACTTTAATCCTGACTCTTTGATTTGGCAGGAGGAGGCTCTGAAAGACAACCACGAGATCTTATGCCTTTTTCCAGGGTTTGTGGTTCAGAAAACTTAAACAGGATGACCTATAATAGAAGCCTAAAACAGATCGGCCCCAATATGCAACTTCTGTGAAAATGTTTCAATCTTTACAATAAATCTGGTCCCCACCTTATGGTTCCTCATGATATCGTTCCTATCACAGAATTCCATGCCCTGCATATTTCTGACAAGTAAGATGGGTCTACCTGGCCTTTTGCAGCGTTCCTTTTCTCCCCAATTTTCCCCAAAGATATCCTGTCACCAGAGGAGTCTGCGCAGGGCCTGTCCTTGCTAGTGTCCCTGACTAAGGATTTGGAAACTGTTAAATGGGGAAGAAGAGGAACCTGGACCCAGAATCCCACAGCTAGTTGGGGTGGAGCCTGGATTAGGATCAGGCTCCAGGGCCTCAAGTCCAATGCGCACTTCCCTGCTCTTATCCTCCAACCCCTCCCCCTGGTGCTCACCCAAAGCGGGATTCCATAATGGAGGGAAGGCGTGGAGAGAGAAGATAGACATGTTTCTAATAAAAAGCAAAGCAACGCTGTAGAGTTAAGATCTAAAAAAATATTCACAATGAGAAAACGAACCATAATGTGGGCCAACTTCACTTTTCCGCCTCTGGCCCAGACAGCCTGTGAGGAGCTTAGAGGCCTGGAGAGGAGAGGACGGTTTAGGAGTTGGCCAAACTGAGCTGCCAACAAAAGAAGCCTTTGCAAGACATAGTTGGTGGCAAGATCTGAGCTCCAGCACTCTGTCTCCAGGGGTTACATTATTCTCCAGCTGATTCACGTGCATTTCTCAGGGCTCGTCAATGAAGAGCACATAACCTTTTGGAGGCTTTAGAGGAGTCTCATACCCACTGCCACTCCTTTCAACTGGAGGGGGGTGGGGGTACGGGGAACTCAGTAGACGCTAATAAGTATTAGGGTTTGATCCCTGATTCCTCCATCTGCTACTGTATCTGTTTCAAAACCAAGGTATCACTGCAAGGGACCTATAAATATAAGGATTTCACATTTATATATAAGTAGAAATAAAAACAAAGACAATAAAATATATGGGGAGGTATCTAGTATAAAAATAGCTCTTCAACAAAACAAATAAGCAAGCAAAATATAACCAGAGACACTGAAATTAAGAACAAACTGACAGTAACCAGAGGGGAGGTGGGAGAGGATAATGGGGTTGCAGGGGGAGGGGGAAGGGTTGTCAGAAACATCTATAAAGGACATGTGGACAAAGCCAAAGGGGGTAGGATCAAGGGTGGGAAGTGGGGATGGCTGGGGCAGGGAGGAGTGGTGGCGGGGAAACGGAGACAACTGTACTTGAACAATAATTTTCTTTAAAGAATGGAAAAAAATAGCTCTTTAAAAAAAAATAATAATTCCAAAGCATGCCCCTATAGAATTTCAGCGAATGAACCTACCTGGAATATTGTTTTGTTGCCTTGGTTCTTAATTTTCTCTTCTGGATATTTTGTAGTCAGAAAGCTGATTCACTTGCACAAGTCATCCCAAGAAAAGACAGATTTGCTTCACTAACGTGTAAAGATAAAGTAATCAAAGAAATATAAAGAATATGAGGGGGGACCCCAGAAAATGGAATTATCTTCTGGAGGGCTGCCTCTTAATACAGGCTTCCCCCGCTAGATGAGTGTCCTAGGAACCCATCTGTATCAGTGTACCAACTGGTGTTGCTGTGAGAAGCTGTGTTCAGCTTCAGGGAATTATTTTTAAAGACTCTTTCAATGTGTTTGCCCATTCATTTCATGATGGGTGATTTATGAGCACACCTGCCCACACCACACTGAGTGTTCAGCAGTTTTTGACCAAAAACAGCATGAGCTCCATGCCCCATCCTCCCTATTCACCCAATCTTCCCCCAAGCAACATTTTTAGGCCTCCCCAGATGAAAAAAAGTCCTCAAAGAGAAACGTTTTGCCAATGTAGGGGAGGGGAAACAAAACACAGCAGAAGCACCGAAAGGCATCAAAGTCAATGAGTTCAAAAACTGCTTTGGGCAGTGGAAAAAATGTCTCAATATGTATTGGAGAGTACATTGAAGGCGACTGAAGTTTAAACATGTAAGACCAAATACACAACTTTTTAATAAATAAATTCCAAGTTTTGGGGGGTCCCCCCTCATCTGTTAGCATGCACCGATCTAAAACTTGGACATCTTGCTTCAAGGTGGGTCCTCAGCACAATTTAGGTTTCTATATAGCCAAATCTCCATTTGGACTCCAATGGAACTTACGCCTTCATTTCTACCATAGAAGGTCAGATGTGACACTGTCTTAGCCAGTCCCCTTAAACTTTTCAAAAGAATATTTCTAAAAATGCATGACTCAGCAGCTGATTGAAAACTAGCTTTGCAAGTGACTCCACACAGAGCATGTTACAAGTGGCTCTGGTAAAAATGACTGTAACAGCTGCTCTAAGCCAAGCTAAAGAGTGACGACAGCATGGAGAGCACTATGCTAAGTGAAATAAGCCCGGCAGTGAAAGACAAATACCATATGATCTTACCTCGGAGTGGAACCTAATGAACAAAACAAACAAATGAGCAAAATGGAGCCAGAGACATGGAAATAAGGAACAAACTGGCCCTGGCTGGTGTGGCTCAGTTGCTGAGTGTCAGCCTGCAAGTCAAAGGGTCACCAGTTCTATTCCCAGTCAGGGCACATACCTGAGTTGCAGGCTAGGTCCCCAGTAAGGGGCACAGGAGAGGCAACCACACATTGATGTTTCTCTCCCTCTCTTTCTCCCTCCCTTCTACTCTCTAAAAAAGAAATAAATAAAATCTTTAAAAAAAAAAAAAAAAGAAAAGAAACAAACTGTCAGTGACCAGAGGGGGACAAGAGAAGAAAGAAGAGGAAGGGTCTAGTCAAGGAACATGTATGAAGGACCAATGGACATGGACAACAGGGTGGGGATTGATTGTGGGAGCAGGGATTGGGTGGGGTGGGGGAAAGTAACAGGGGAAAAATTGGGACAACTGTAATTGAACAACAAAAAAAAAATGAAAAAAAGAAAAAGAGTTACCTTCTCATGCTATTGTTAAAGCAGGCAGGAGAGAGTTGTCTGGGTCTGCCCCATCAGCTGAACAAGTAAGCAAACCTAGGAAAGGCTCCCCACATATGGAAGTATTTGGAAGCCAGAGTAACATCAACAAAAGGTGCCAATGTGTGTGAAGGCCCTGCCTCAGGGTCTGCCTGTCCATGGTAAAGCCTCAGTGAATGAACTGACTCAGAATCTGTTCCACACATGAAGGTACCACTAAATTCTGATCTTCCCCTGCAGACTCACCAGCTGCCATCCATGCCACCACCTCCATCTGCCAACTCCAGAACTTAATCACTTTCTCACCAGGACAGTTACAGGGAAATAGAACAGTCTACCTAAAATCCACTACAGTGAGGACTGAAGGAATTATCTGCTGGACTGTGGAGCTGGAAGCATCTAAGGTGCATGAGATGGAAAATTGAGGTCAGAGAATTGAATTCCCTGAGCTTTTCTAGCTCTCCCATCTGAGGAGTTTCTGAGAAGAGCAAAAGTCAACCTCCCAATTGTTTCTTACAGAGGTTAAGGAACCCATCTCTAATTAATCCAATTAAAAAGTGAGTACTTCTACTTGTCGTGGCCCCTAGAGGTTTACTTCTGCATTCTCAAGCACATGACAGAGAACCCAACTCCCATGACCCCTGTGTCCCCACCACAGACTCACACAGGAGGCTCTCTGTGGCCTGTGTTGACCTCGTCCCTCATGTTAAGTTCCATGGGGACTCTAACCAATGGGCCTGGACCACTTCGTGCACACACTTTGACATGTCACCTGATCAGAGAGTGTTAGACAAGGCAGGGCCTTCGAGATCATCACATCCAACTCATTCACTTCAAAGGAGGGAAAACAGCCAAAGAGAAAAATTACTGTGCAAAGTTGCCCCATGCGCCGATGGCACGGCTAACCCCACTCTTTCCTGCTTCCTATAACGGGAGTCTTTCAACTGCTCGTCCCTAATGTTCTAAGCACTTTACCACAACCTTCCGACACATGGATTCATGTGCCAGGACTTCGGAAAGACTGGAGTTCCCTACCTGTGTGGCACAGTCTCCTAAGCAGCAACACAGCACCTGTGCGTCGGGCAGCACCGGTCGTCAACTTCTCGAAGTCGCGCATGAAGTCATAGAAACGCTCCACCACTGGTGCTGCGCTTTAACACACTGGGTAGCTGGGGCTCGGAAACGAGAGAATGGTTCACATCCACACAACTGATGAATTGTCCATCTGGGCCAAATGTCTCAGTGTAACACTCCTGCCCAAACAGCATATG
Source organism: Anoura caudifer (assembly GCA_004027475.1). NCBI lineage: Eukaryota > Metazoa > Chordata > Mammalia > Chiroptera > Phyllostomidae > Anoura > Anoura caudifer. Next base: position 42,877 of record PVKU01004020.1, read on the forward strand.
TCGCCAGCCACTGTTTCCCGTTAGGAAACAAAGAGGCCAACAATAAAACTAACTGGGCTATGCCCGCCATCTTCTTCTGCTCTGTGTAACAGTGCTGCTTCATCAAGGTTCTGTTCCTCGGGCCAAATAAATTATGAAAAAAAATGGCATGAGCGAGGCCTCTACTTCCTGACCATAATCCTTCCGAAACACCGCGAGAACTCCAACTCCATTTTTAAAGTTCCAGGAACTCTCACTACTTAAAGAATCCTACGTTAAATCCTTCTGGATATACATCAATAACTCCCAAATTTATTAGTTTCTAACTAGACAGCACTAACTAGTGTCATAAGCACAGCCTTTCTCAACTTCTCGCTCAAATAGCTCTGGAGAAGGGAAAAGGGAAGACATTGCGCTGTCACTATATTGCTAACAGCTGGCTTGCAGGGAGAACCTAGGAAGGACCTCCAGGAGTAACGAAGGCGGAAGGAATAGAATGAAGAAATGCTAAGGCCCGTGCATGCATTTCTACTCACCTGAAGGAATACAGGAAGAGAGCACTTCCATTCTGCCTCACATCACACCTTCCTGCCTCACACACACACACACACACACACGCGCGCGCATGCATGTGTATACACCTCCCACGCACACACATGCACGCACACACACACCATCTGCTTAGAATGGTAATAAAAATAACTAATAGTAGGTTTATTTTAAATTTTTCCAGCTTTATTGAAGTATGATTGACAAGTAAAAAGAGTATATATTTAAGATATACATCAGATTGTATACATTATAAAATGATTACCGCAACCAACACAATCAGACAGAAACTCTGCAGCCGAGGGCTACAATGAATGAAAATAAAAATGCAATAGAGAAATTCAGCATCAGAACTGATCAATCAGAAAAAAGAATCTGTGAGTAGGAGAAAGGACCTTTGAAATTATCCAGTCAGAGGAGAACTTAGAAAGAATAAAAATGAGTATAGGAAGCCTATGTGAACATTGGGATACCATACAAAGAAATAATTTGTGAGTTATCATAGCCCCAGAAGAAGAAGAGAGGGGAGGGGACAGAAAACTTATTTTAAAAAATAATGGGTGCATATTTCCCAAATCTGGGGAGATGTTTGGACATCCAAGTCCGTGAACTTAATAGATCACCCCCAAAATGTCCATACAAATACATCCTCTCCAAAACCATTATAATATAATTGTTTAAAAACAAAGACAGAGAAATTTAAAAGCAGCAAGGAAAAACAAATTCTCTCAGACAAGGGACCTCCATAAGGCTATCGGCAGATTTCTCGGAAGAAACCTCCTCCCAGGTGGGACGATCTATTCAAAGCGCTAAAGAAAAAAAAATGGCTCCAAAAACACCTTACCAAGCAAAGTTGTTCTTTGAAATGAAGCCAAGATAAAGACTTCCTCCAACAAACAAGCCAACAGTGTTCATTGCCACTAGATTGGCCTTACAGGGGTGTCAAACTCATTCTCACCAGGGGGCCACAGCAGCCTCAAGGTTGCCATCAAAGGGTCGAATGTAATTTTAGGACTGTATAAGTGTAACTACTCTTTAACTAGGAGCAAGGAATTTGGCCCTGCCATCCACCAGGTAGAAACAAGGTTCTGGGCAGGATAAAGAAAGGTGGAGGGCCGGATTCAGCCCATGGGCTGTGTATTTGCCACCTGTGCCCTAGAAGAAATCCTGAAAAAAGTTCTTCATGCTGAAATAAAAGGATACTAGTTAGCCATATAAAGCCATGTGATAATAGAATGGTGGTTGCCAAAAGCTGGGGGCTGGGGAAGGTGGAGATGTGTTCACCAAAGAGGGCAAACTTCAGATGTGAAAGAATCAGTTACGGGCTGATTATAGTTACTACCACTGTGTTACATACTTGAAAGTTGCTAAGAGAATAAATCTCCACTGAAGGACGCAAAAGAAGACACCAGCAAATGGAAAGACAAACCCTAGTTTTGCCTGGGAAGGCATACCATTAAGATGTTGATTCTTTCTAAATACACTTACAAATGTAATGTGGTATCATTCAAAATAAGTTCTTGCAGGGTGGGGGTGCTACAGAGCAGGAAGAGGAGTAGAACTAAATCCAAAGTTTCTGTGAGGAAGGAATACCCAGGAAACCTTTGAAAAAGGAGAGCTACGCAAAGGGACCAGCCCATGTGGAAAAGCTTGAAAACACAACTTGAGGCTAATAAATATTAAAACACCCCACCTCACTCAAAAAAAAAAAAATGTAAATTACACAAGATGTCTATCTAATTTGCAAGATATTTTAACTTTATATTTTGGAATAATTTTTGACTTATAAGAAAGTTGCAATAATAACACAAAGAAATCCTATAAATCCTTAATTCAAATTGTCCAAATATTAATGTTTTTCTACATTTTCTTTATTATTCATTCTCTCAATACAGAGACAGACAGAATTTTTTCTGAAATGTTTGAAATTTGATGACATAATGCCCATTTAGTTTTAGATACCTTAGTAAATAATTCCTTATTCCAAGGATGTTCTCTGACATAAACATACTATAATTGTCAAAATCAGAAAATTAACTTTGACACAACTCTATTATTCTCATCTACAGCTCTTTTGCCCACTGGTGACCTTCATCTAGTGCAGGATTCAGTCAAGGATCACAGCTAGTGTTTAGTTATCATCTATCTGTAAAAAAGAAAAATGCTTCTATTTCTTTGTGTTGATACTTTGAAGAAGGCTGCCAGCAATTTTGTACAATGTTCTACCTTTGGGTTTTGCCTGACATTCTCTCATGACTAGTCTCAGGTCAGGAATCTTTGGTGGGAAGGACACATTAACGATTCCACGTGCCTCTCCCCTCTCAATACTGACGATGTTAAGTTTGAGCAGCTCCTTAAGGAAGTATCTTCCAGGTTTCACTATTAAGCTACATTTTGCCTTTTGCAATCAATAAGTATCTTGCAGGGAGATACTTTGAGACTACATAAAATCTTGTTTCTCATCAGAAAAGGCCGAATGACATTGTTCAATTCCGTCAAGAGTACTTGCACACAGAAAGTTACTTATTACAATCTCTCTAAGAGTCAATTTAACACCATGCATCAAAAGTTGCTATACCTTATAACACAGTGAATTTACTACAGCAAATGAGTCCAAGAAAAAATCAGAAGTGTGAAGATTTCTATTCAAGAATACTTACTGCAATGTTATTTATACTAGTAAAAAAAAAATAGAAATGATCTAACAGGAACTGGCTAATTGAAATATAGTACATAAATCCCTAAGAGGAAATACTTTACAAGTGACTACATCTTTTCGAAGATGAGGACCAGTCAGAATAACTCTAGAGCTAACAAGTCCTGCGAACCTCCCTGCATCCTTTCTAAGCCCGGGGTCGAGGGCCAGCACACAGCCTCTACTTCCAGTCCGGTTTCACGGTCCTTGCCCACAGCCTTCGCATGGCCTTCTTCACTTCAGCATTTCTCAGGGAGTAGATGAGAGGGTTGAGGAGAGGCGTGATCACTGTGTAGAACACGGCCACCACCTTGTCCATAGACAGGGTGGCAGAAGGCCTCAGGTAGATGAAGATGCAGGGCCCGAAGAACAGGATCACCACGGTGATGTGGGATGCACAGGTGGAGAGGGCCTTGCGCCGCCCCTCCGAGCTCCGAGTCCTCAGATGGAGCAGGATGACCACGTAGGAAGCTAAGAGGACCACAAAGCAGGACACAGACAGGGTCCCCCCATTGGCGACAATCAGCAGGCCAATGAGGAAGGTGTCAGAGCAGGCAAGTTTGAGCAAGGGAAGCAGGTCACAGAAATAGTGGTCGATCACGTTGGGGCCACAGAAAGGCAAGCGGAAGGTGAGCAGGATTTGAGTGAAGGAATGCACAAAGCCCCCCAGCCATGCTATCCCCACCAGGACTGCACACGCCTGCCGGTTCATGATGGTGGTGTAGTTGAGGGGTTTGCAGATGGCCACGTAGCGGTCATAGGCCATCACAGTGAGCAGGAAAATCTCAGTGCCACCAAAGAAGTGCATGAAGAAAAGCTGTGTCATGCAGCCCCACAGAGATATGGCTTTCCTTTCAGCCAGCAAATCTGAGATGAGTTTGGGGGCTGTCGTAGAGGCGTAGCAGATCTCCACGAAGGACAGGTAGCTGAGGAAGAAGTACATGGGGGAACGAAGACTTCTGCTGGCAAAGACGATGAGCACAATGAGGAAATTCCCCAGCACAATTGCTGTGTACAAGAGCAGAAATATCACAAAGCAAACTTTCTGCACCTCCTGATCAGGAGAAAGTCCCAGAAAAATGAATTCAGTCACATTATGTGTGTTAGCCATGAAGTCTCCACCAGGGGGCGGTAATTGGGGTGGGTGATCTGAAATGATAGGAAACAAAAGACTCTTTTGTTAAGTGGGTGAATTACGAAATAGTCCCTTGTGTACCTGGAAAGCTTGTGAGCTGATACTGAAAGGTGAGTATGAGTTCGTTTTGTGTAGAAGAAGGGAAAAAGCACTCCACAAAGGCAGAAAAGCATACAAAGCTATAAAACGCCTCTACGTGTGGTTGGAGTAAAGAGAAGAAAAACAAAGACAAAGCTGGAAACAGTCTCGTGCCTGTTCACAGAGGACTGTTATGGACTTTGAGGTTTATCCTGCAGACTCTGGGGAACCATCAGGAATGTTAGTAACTGGAGAGTAGAACCAGCTTGTACGCAGAGGGTGGACTAGCAGAAAGAGACCAGAGGAGGGGAGAACCGCTAGGATGCGAATGCCTCGTCGGATGATGTGCGGCAGCAGGGAGAGGGCTGCTGTCTCGTGTCAGCGTCTCTCTCTACCCCCTCTGAACGCTTTGTCTCTGGCCTGCAGCTCCCCTGCACCACACCTCCGTGTGCTCCCTTCCCACCCCTGGTTTGCAGAACAGCTTTCTCATGTCTCCGCTTCCTTTCAGAGTCTTCAGGAGAGCTGTCCCCTACACTCGGTACCCTCCTCTGATTTTTGCTTTCTCCTCCTAATTCTCTCATTCCACAGCTGGTCACTGATAATCTTGTCCCTTTCCAAAGATCCAACTCAATGCATGCACAATTCTTCTCCTTGCTGATACCCACATTTCCTTCGGTCACACCCACCCTCCCCCAGTGGCAGCAGAAATACAAACCACCCCTCAGTGCCAGTGCCAAGGGCCCACCAGGCTCTGCAGTCCAGCCTCCACCACCTCAGGGCATCACCAGGAGTGTGCACTGACTGGTTGGCAGACCTTCCTGGTTTGTGTCTGTGCATACCAAACAGCCTCTTGTGCAGACAGACTCCAGAACCCATGAGACTAAGAGTTGCATGACATCCCCTTGTGCCACAAAGCTTCCTCCCATCAATAGTGGGGACAGGCTCAGGTCATTAAAGACTGTCAGGAGCCAGAAGGGAATGAATCCCTGAGGGAGGGCATAGACCAGCCCTCAATGCTCAGATCAGCTGGTGAAATTTACCTAGAAGCCATGCATGGAAGAAAGCACCTGCCAGCATTTTGGCTCCTGGGTTCACACTCAGGTTTCTTTCAGTGGTATCTTCGTGATGTCTAGAAAGTTCTTTAACTGATCAGAGACTCCAGGTCCAAACCCAAGCACAGAGATGATACCTATATCACCAGTAGATGCCATAAACCGCACTCCGAGCCCATCCCAGGAGAACTTCAGTTTCCACCCTCCGTGCTGCGTTGGGCTCTTCCCAGACACAGAAGCTCCATCGCCACAAGGCAGAGGGCCTCACCCTCTCTCAGGACAGTTTGGAATCACAGCGATTTTCACACTGAACTCTACTCTACCCATCCATCCCCACTAAACTTTGAACTTCCTGAGTGCAGAGCTCCAGGGCTTACTTAAATGCCTCCACAAAATGATGTTCAGTGAAGAGTGGGTGTAGATGTTCCCTAGCCTTCTTAACACAGTATTCGGGTCATTGTAGGTGTTCGGTATAAACTGAAGGAACAAAGGTCCCCAAAGACTGAGACCACAGCCTCTCCATCCCCGATTCCCATCCCCAGCACCACACCTGCCCCTGCCAAGGACCACATGTCAGGAGAGCACTTTGTAAAATTGGCATGTGTTTCAAAGCGGAATTATAATCAACATACAAAAACAGAAAAGAAAAAAAAATGAAGTTCATGCTCCTGAAACAAAACCACCCCAGTGTCTCTGTGGCTTGCTGTTCCCAGCCACAGAGATGCAAATAACGCCCTGAGAACAGCGCCCAGCTGAAGCAGCTTCCCCATTAGCCAGGCAGAAAGCACTACCTCTCAGGAGCTGCCAGGTGAGGTGTGCTCCCCCTGCAGCCTGGGGCTTGCGAATGCTGAGACTAAGCCACTGGCCTCTCCCTTCCACCTGGTTTAAAACAAGAACAAGGCAGACTTGCCTCCCAAGTGTTGCACAGAGAAATAAGAATTCCAGCAGCTCCGCCTTGCGTTCAAACTGCCTGACACAGGCCGGGGAAGAAGGCATGGCCATAAAGGGAGCAGTCCCCAGAGAGCCATCCCTTTCCCCTTCCCAACCAGGCAGCCGCCCTCATGGAAAGCAAGCCCTGGTTACAGAAATCCCAAACTTCCTTATAGGCAATACAACTTCAGAAATCAATGGGAAACGTGGGAAAATTAACCCCACCCAGTATTTCCAGGGCACGGGCTCTGGTTGGGACTCTGTGCTGTTCGGAGGTCGATTAGATATGGCTTCTGCTTATGGGCTCAGTCACGGGCTTCACGTGAAATGACACATTCAGAGGATGGGTCCGAGGGCCCCAGGCCTCAAGTGTCCGTAAGGGTAAGGTCAGTGGTTCTCAACAGTGAGCAATGTGGTCCCCTACAAGACATTCAGCAATACCTGGAGACATTTGTCATGGTCACAACCTGGGTGGGGCAAGGGTGCTTCTGGTGGGTAGTGCGTAGGAGGCAAGAATGCTATGAAACGTGCCCCAATGCACAGGACAGGCCCCAGAGCAAAGACTTATCAGACCCAAAATCAATACTGCTGCTGTCAAAATATGTGCTATCGATGAAAGAAATTTTACCCCGAATCGATTATTGAAACTGTGAGTTACATGTGTGTTCATTTCCATGCTCTGACCACAACTGTGGATGTATTAGAATTTTGTATAATAAAAGGTTCACAGCCCTGGCTGGTGTGGCTCAGTGGACTGAGTACCCGCCTGCAAACCAAAGGGTCGCTAGTTCGATTCCCAGTCAGGGCCCATGCCTGGGTTGAGGGCCAGGTCCCCAGTAGGGAGCATGCGAGAGGCAACCACACATTGATGTTTCTCTCCCTCTCTTACTCCTTCCCTCCCCTCTAAAAATAAATAAATAATTTTTAGAAATGTGTACAAACGCTGTCACAGCACTTTGTAAGACACATGTGTCCCACACCCGTGTCACTCACCAATGCCATTAACTCAGTCTTGATTAAAGTCAGAGTTGAAACAAGACACCAAGTTTCAACTAACAGTTAACAAGAAAAATTAATGGGACATTGTAATATTTTAAAAGGTTTTAATATAATTGCTTTTGAAAATATAAACACTGAATTAACCATTATTCTTTACACAGGAAGAAACACAAGTAAGATTAGCAAATAATTACATAAAAGCTCCAAATATTTAAGTAAAAGATATATTTATTCCATAACATGCCATAAATATTTATTTATTTTTATGTGATCTTTATTATATTTTTCCATTAGCATTTAGTCCCCTTTTACCTCCTCCCCTCCAGCATTTACCACACTGCTGACAATGTCCATGAGTCCTTTTTCCTCTTTGCTCAGTCCCTCCACCCCTTAACTTCCCCTCCCCCACTAGCTTTCATCCTGCTCTCTGAGTCTGTCCGCATTTTTCTTGTTAGTTCAGTTTGTTCATTAGATTCCACATATAAGTGAAATCATATGATATTTGTCTTTCTCTGACTGGCTTATTTCACTTAGCATAATGTTCTCCAGGTCCATCCACGCTGTGGCAAAGGGTAAAATTTTCTTCTTTTTTTTACAGCAGCAGTATTCCATTGTGTAAATGTCCCATTGTTCTTTTATTCCTCATCCGCTGATGGACACTTGTCCTGCTTCCATATATTGGCTGTTGTAAGTAATGCTGGTGCTTAGAACATAGGGGTGCTTATGTTCTTTTGAATTAGTGTTTTGGGTTCCTTCAGATATATTCCCAGAAGTGGGATCGCTCGGTCAAAAGCAAATCCATTTTTAATTTTTTGAGGTATATCCATACTGTTTTCCACAGTGTCTGCAGCAATCTGCATTCCCACCAATAGTGCAAAAGGGTTCCCCTTTTTCACATCCTTGCCAGCACTTGTTGTTTGTTGATTAATTGATGATAGCCATTCTGGCAGGTGTGACATGGCATCTCATTGTTTTAATTTGCATTTCTCTGATGATTAGTGATGGTGAGCATCTGCCATAAATTTTTTAAATACTTGAATCTACACATTGAAAGAATCCATTATGTACCAGGAAAAACTGACCCAGAACAATCAATCCCAACTATATTCTAGTACAACTATTAGACATTCAAGATGGCCCCCCAAAACTCCTAACTCTGAAAGCCAACATGCCTTGAATCCACGAGATGCCCAAGCCTGTAGAAAACTCAGAAACAGTCCTTAATGGGCTTACGAGGACTCACTGTGGCTCTCCCCTCAAGGCTCAACCACAGGGAGCAGACAGAAATGCCCACTCGGATCTCTCCCTGAGAGAGGCTGATTTGCATAGCCAAGGATCAAGCCTCTAATTCAGCACCTCTAAGAGCTGACTGCAACCCCCCCTGGAGACTGGGGAGGCCAGTGGGCAGCATCTCCATATTCTCCCTCTGGCCCACTCCAGGTCACCAGTGACTCTCTGGCAGGAGATTGTACCCACATCTGGTACTTCAGCTTCTGTGACTGCTTCCCAGAGGATCCCCCTCTCAATCACCTGTGGCTCTACTGTCCAGCAAGGCTTGCATGCACTGGTCCCACAAAACCATAAGAAATAAGGAATATGTCTTAACCATCCCCTCCCCCCAGGCTCAGCACAGACACAGCGGCCAGATAGACCCATCTCCCAGCCTTTCTCAGAAAGAGGCCTATTTCCATACTTTACCTACTACTTCCTGAGGACCCAGCTTCCAACCATGTGTTCAAGCCCTAATCTCCAACGTGATAGTATTGGGAGACAGCGCCTTTGGGATGCCGTTAGGGTTAGGTGGGTTTGTGAGGGTGGGATCCTCGTAATGGCATTAATGCCTTTATTAGAAGAGCTTCCTTTCTCTGTCTCTCTCTCCCCCCACCCACCCCCACCATGTTGTATCTGAATCCACATCTTGCTGTCGGCTGCAACAAAAGCCAAATTCATGAGAAAGGTGCTGATGAAAAAGAAAGTGATTTATTTGAGTGCTGGCAGCTCAAGGAGATGGGAGACTCCTGTCCTCAAAAACCCATCTTTGGAGAGACTTCGGCCAAGATGGAGGCGTAGGTGGACACACTGTGCCTCCTCTCACAACCAAAATTAAGGACAACAAAAATATAGAACCAAAAAAAAAGCAACCAGAACAGATAGAAAATTAAATTGTATGGAAGTCCGACAATGATTCACCCAGACCAGCAAAAAGGGTGGAGTCAGTGGCTGGCGGAGAGGGGTCACAGCAGGAAAAAGCAGTGGCTGGTGGTCCCGGATGCGCAGGCTGTGGTTATCGAGTGAAGGGAGGCAACAAGCAGACCAAGCAAGGCGCACAAGGCAGCTGACCTCAGTCACACATTTGCATGCAGATAAACCAGGCGAAAATGGGCAGCGAGATAGACTGCACAATGGAGGGCCCCAGCGCCGGGAAAAAAAGCCTAAAAGAACTGATTGAAAACACTTATGGGGGTTGAGGTGCTGGGAGAGAATCCCAGCCTCACAGAAGAGTTTGTTGGAGAGACCCACAGGGTCCTAGAATGTACACAAGCCCACCCACCCAGAAATCAGCACCAGAAGGACCCAATTTGCTTGGGGAAAGCAGCAGAAGGCACTGGAATCCAAGACAGAGCTGAGCAAGAGCTATTGTTCCCTCTCAGACCCCACCCACACATACAGTGTCACAACCCAGAAACTGGGTTGCCCTGCCATGGTGAACACCTAAGGCTCCGCCCTCGCTACATAACAGCCGCAACCAGACCAAAAAAAAAAAAAAAAGTCACCAAAAATGGCTCAAATGGGAGAACAGATCAAAGCCCCAGAGCCAATTCATCTAAGTGACCAACAGATAGCCAACCTATCAGATACACAGTTCAAAGCACTGGTGATCAGGATGCTCACAGAATTGGTTGAATTTGGTTGCAAATTAGATGAAAAAATGAAGGCTACAATAAGTGAAATGAAGAAAAATGCACAGGGAACCAATAGTGATGGGAGGAAAACTGGGACTCAAATCAATGGAGTGGAACAGAAGGAAGAAACATCCAATCAGAAAAGAATGAAGAAACAAGAATTCAAAAAAATGAGGAGAGGCTTAGGAACCTCCAGGACATCTTTAAACATCCCAACATCTGAATTATAGGGGTACCAGAAGGGGAAGAGGAAGAGGAAGAGGAACAAGTGGAAAACTTATTTGAACAAATAATAAAGGAGAACTTCCCCAATCCAGCAAAGGAAATAGACTTCTAGGAAGTCCAGGAAGCTCAGAGAGTCTCAAAGAAGTTGGACCCAAGGATGAACACACCAAGGCACATCATCATTACATTAGCCAAGATTAAAATGAAGGAGAGAATTCTAGAAGTAGCAAGGGATAAGGGGACAGTCACCTACAAAGGAGTTCCCATCAGACTGTCAGCGGATTTCTCAAAAGAGAACTTACAGGCAAGAAGGGGCTGGAAAGAAGTATTCCAAGTCATGAAAGTCAAAGACCTACATCCAAGATTGCTCTATCCAGCAAAGCTATCATTTAGAATGGAAGGGCAGATAAAGTGCTTCTCAGATAAGGTCAAGTTAAAGGAGTTCATCATCACCAAGTTCTTATTATATGAAATGTTAAAGGGACTTATCTAAGAAAAAGAAGATAAAAATATGACAGTAAAAAGACAGCAAACTCACAGATATTAACAACCACACCTAAAACAAAAGCAAACTAAGTAAACAACTGGAACAGGAGCAGAAACACAGAAATGGAGATCACAAGGAGGGTTAGCAACAGGGGAATGGGAGGAGGAGAGAGGGGGAAAAGGTACAGAGAATAAGTCGTATATATGGAGGAGGGACAGGGGGAGGGCAAGAATAGTGTGGGAAATGTAGAAGCTAAAGAACTTATGACACATGGACATGAATTAAGGGGGGGAATGTGGGTGGGAGGGGTGTGCAGGGTGGAGGGGAATGATGGGGGAGAAATAGGACAACTGTAATAGCATAATCAATAAAATATAATTTCTTTAAAAAACCATCTTTGCGTCTCAGTGTGGGAAGAGGTTTGTATAAGGAGGGAGAGGGGAACAGAACAAAGAAATCAAGGGTGGGGGCTCAACAAGTTCCATGTGCAGATGAGCACAGCCCATTCCGGTAAGGACCTCAAAACTAGTCAAGCAATGGTATGGTTGTGTCATCCTGGTTTTACAGTCGAATGTCAGCAAACCTCCCAGAGTTGAGATTGGGAAGGTTGGAGTCTGTAATTTTTATTTTATTTTATTTTATTTATTCAATTTAGAGAGAGGAGAGGGGAGGAAGAAAGAGAGGGAGAGAAACATTGATAGGTTGCCTCTTGCATGCCCCTAACCCAGGCACACACCCTGACCAGGAATCGAACCAGCAACCTTTTGCTTTGCAGGATGATGCCCAACCCAATGGGCCATGCTGGTCAGGGCCAGAGTTTGTAACTTGAAGCTGGTCCCTAGAATTCTTTTACAAACATGCTGTTGATCTACAAGCTACATATTCGTATTCTTCAGAATCAGCACTTACAGAAACACTGTCAGAAGAAGGGGGGGTGCGTTACAATTCCCCACTGTTAGAATGTGGCGATGTGAGGGCACATCTAGAAGGCAGCCTCTGCAAGCCAAGAAAAGAGCCCTCACCAGGGAACCGAATTCACCAGCATCTTGATCTTGGAATTCTAGCTTCCAGAACTATGAGGAATAAACTCCTGGTGTGTAAGCTACCCAGTCTATGTCATTTTGCTGTGGCAGCCTGAGCTGACTAATACAAATGGGTACATATACATATACTGCTATTGCAAGAGATCCAAAATACATTATTAAGTTCAAAAAGCAAGCTGAAAAACAGCATGCATCACAGAATACCACAGCTGTTTAAAAAAAAAGTAACTTGTTCATAAAATCCATGTATCCTCTGTTTCTTTCACTAACCCTTCCCAACTCAGATAATGGCCTCTTCGCGTTTAGTAGAAAAAAATCTCAGATGCTACAAGGATCATCAAGGGAAGAAGAGGGCCAATTAGCAGTTCTCTGTGCTGGGAGTTCAATGATCAGTCAGTCCTCCCCTTTCTGTGGCCAGCATCCAAGCTTCATGGCACAGTGTCAACCTTTGGCAACTAATTATACTCTACGGAGTTGAGACAAAGAGTTAGGAAAAGTTTACAAAGGAGCAAATTAGTACCATCCCTTGGGCATTCTTTAGAACTGAAGGAGAATTTCTTTCACCTCCTTGAGATCCCAAGGAGCTTCAGGCAATTAAAGTCACGATCTGAGGCTGCAAGAACTCATGCCCACTAAATGTGCACGTAAGTCACTGAGGAACGAGAGCTTGCAGCTCCAGACTCCTCCTGTGACCACGCAGTCGACCCAGACCCAGACGAAGAACCTCCCACACGCACAGCAGATCCCTGTAACTAGACATTTAGAACCAGCTGGGTTGCATGTCAGTGCAAGAAAATAGAGGCCATTTCTTTCCCATCTACCCCTTCCCTGGGCAGGTGGCTCTGAAAGGGAGGAGGACCACCACTTATAGAATCCCTACTATGTGCCAGGCACAGTGCTAAGCAATTTACCCATCAGCCTGACCAGTGTGGCATGGAACACCACTGCTCACCCATATCCACAGCTCTCCTCTTCTTCTTGGGCACACACAGTGAAGCACTATTTTCCTACAGACAGAATGCGGAGGGAAGTGATACAGGTCATTGCCTAACCTGGCCCACAGAAACCTCCCACACATTGTCTGCTCTCTCCTCCTCACCTGCTAGCCGGATGGTGATACTCTGGATGACCTTGAGCGGTTTGGGTGAAAGGTGGTGGAACCAATACCAGCCTAGGTCCTAGAAGGGTGCCAGCCACAGTAGGCTATGACATAGGTAGAAGCCACTGAGATCTGGGGGTTGTTTGTTATTACAGCAGTTAGTTTACCCAACTCGTACAACCTATTCCACCGTCTGGGAAATACAAATTAAATCATATCTTTTATCTACCTAGTGAATGGCCTGAGGCCTCACTTGTCTCCATAGAGAAGTCCACTATGTTTCACACAATGCCAGGTCCTATCTCCACGCCAAATTCTCCAAGAACATTTGAGGAACACTCAGCACATAGGACCATGGTCTTCCAAAGGCCACATAGGAAGAGCATTAAGAATCTCAGCACCCTTTTGGTTGTGGTCTTTGGTTGTGGTCATGTGATCGGTCCTGCATTGATTATGGGCATGGTTCTGCTACCCACTGCTAGAGGTTAGACTCCCTCCATGAGCTCCAAGGTCATGGTTCTCTGAGTTCACCTTCACATGCGTGGCTATTGCTCCCCAAAACACAATGGTTGTTCTGGTTAGCTAGATCTAGAGGGGCTTCGCAGACACGTGTTGCAACAAATCAGAATTCCCACACACACCCCAGTGCTGAAACTGTATCACCAACACTTACCCACCCACCCCTACCACCTTCCCTCAGGTGGTCTTCCTCTGGGGGCTTTTCATATTCTTTTATGCTGATGGATGACCCTGGTGGGTCAATGTCACCTTGACCCACCAGGAAGCAGGTTTCCTTAATAGCAAGTCTCAGAGACCAAAATTTAGGGGCCTCAGCCCTTTCCTTCCCAGAAAGCCCCCTGCTCTGTGTGAAAATTGTGCATACCCAGGGGAGAGGCACTTCTTGCCTCTTGCTCTGTCTCAGGGAGATACAAACAGGCACCTACACTCACTACACCTGCATTAATTACTAAGCAGGGCACTCCATTAACTTCTCAGGTCAAAGATACTTACTCCAAGGAAACTTTTTACCTCTACCTACATGAAGCAGCAGCTAACAATTAATCTTGAATGTTGCACACGTTAACTCATTTAAAGCTGTGATTAAAGGCTATTATTATTATTATTATTATTATTATTCTCATTTTATCGGCAAGGAACTAGAGGTTCAAAGAGGTAGAGGGGCTGGTGTTTGGTATCACAGCTAGCAGGTGGTCAGCTAGGACACAGACCAGGTGCATCTGACTCCAAAGCCTAAGGACTTTCTGAGGATCAGGCCCCTGGGCCTGGCTCAGCTGGGAGGTTCCAGCTCTGAATCTCCCCGAGGTTGCAGTCAAGCTGTTGCGGGGTGGGGGGATCATCTGCAGTGAGAAGGCTGCCTGGGGTTAAAGACCCTGCATCCAGGACCACGTGGCTGTTGGCAGAAAGTTCAGTTGCTCACCACGTGGGTCTCTCCTAAGAGAAAGACAAAGAGAGAAACTGCAAAGGCCTTTAGACCCTGATCTCAGAAGTGCCACACCATGACTTCAGCTGTATGCTATTGGCCACAGAGACCAACGCTGGTGTATGGGGGTGGGGGAGGGGGGCCTACTACTGTGGGCTGTCTTGTTGGGTGGAAACCACATAGGTTTTTTTTTTTTCCTTCTTTTATGTAAACTTCCTAATTATTTTTTAACATGAACATATGATATAATGATTCCTAAGGGAAAAAAAGCTACTGACTGCTGGCAAGGATCCTTCCATCTCCCTGATGCTGATTTTTAGGCATTCCCCTATCAACTTCCTGCTTCTGTTTCCAGTCCTTTTTCTCCCTGGCCGGCTCCAGTCTAAGCAAGGACTGCGTCCTCAGCCTGGTCTTCTGGCGCCATCTAGCGTCCTCATCCAAAACTGCTGCCCCTGGCCGGCGCTGCTCCACTCCGGTCTGATGGCCTTACCTGGGAAATTGACTTGGATAGGATGTAACTGGCAAAACCTAGGATCTTGGGTTTTTCCTCAGAGGTCCCAGGGACCGTCCACAACCAGTCCCAAAAAATGGGAAGGCTGTCAGAGCTTTTGGGAGCAGGACCTAAACCTCTATTCTCCCTGCCTCTTCCTTCCACTCCCCATATACCAACAAGCATCCCCCCTCCACTCACACTCAGCAGGGAGGAAGAAGGTCCCTTGTTCCCTCCAGCTCAACGGTGCAGAATCCAACATCCAAAAACTTAACTTTCATGTTTCACAAACTGCCAGAAACAGCTTTGCGTTCACACTCATTTTAAAGAACTCCGTAAAACATGACAAAGATATTTTTTTAAATGCTGAGTCAGGGGGAAAATGTCGAACTTTTAATTGACCATCGTTAATGGTCATCCCATATTCATTGGGAGAAATCAGAACATTTGGAAAAGCAAAAATCAAAACGGAAGCCACTCACCATCCCACCAATACATAAGTCTGGAGTTGTTCTTGTCTTGTACGCACTTATCCAGTTTTTGATGGGATTATTCTCTGCCTATAGTTCTTTGAATCACTCTTCTCACTCAAACTTTACGTGTTGTAAGAGCACAGGGGATCATCCGATTTTTATTTCTCATGATACCTCAGTTCCTAGGCCGTGCCTTGGAATCATCAGGCTACATGCTAGGGGCAGAAGATGTTTGCATGCTGGGCCATTTTGCAGCTTATAGGGATGTTTTTGTTGTTGTTGTTTTTACACAACTAACACCAGGTCAGAGATCGAATGTGAAGGTTGTTTGTGTCCTCTGCCTCCCCCGAACCAGTCACGTGTGCAGAAGAGCTGGGGACAGCTCTGGCCTGAACCAGAGCACACAGAATGTGGATGCAACCCCCCAACCTGGGCCCTGTTTCAGGGAGCCCAGAGAGCTAACTGAAATATAACGTTTAGTGAAGGCCTCCAGCACAGAGGAAAATGCAAATCCTGACTGTTTTCTCTTAGGTTCTGTTCATAACTGCCTTTTTTTGTTGTTAAAAAAAAAATTGACTCTTGCAAACAAAATCATCTACTGTTGAAAGAGATGACTAAAAACCAAGAGCTCACAAAGTACAAACTTCCTCTGATAAAATAAACCAGGTACAGGGATGTGACGTACAGACAAAAGAACAAGGGATGTGAGGTGTAATGTGATGTCTGTGGCCAGCACTGCTGTGTGATATGCAAGAAAGGCGTTGAAAGTGGGCCCTGAATTCTCATCACAAAGATACGTGTTTCTCTTTTCTTTTTATTGTTTCTCTGTGAGATGATGGGTGTTAACTAAACCCACTGCGGTCACCATTTCACAGCATACGTAAATCAACCCCCCATGCTGTACACCTTAAACTTACACAGTGAGGTATGTCAGTTATTTTGGTCACCTGGGCATGAAAGAACCAGAGCTCAGGCCTCCAAACTTTGGACCTACACCGTTCTTCATACCAACAGACATCCAGAAGCATCTTTTTCAAAACAAAATACTTTTGTGCCCTCATCTGGGGTAGTGACATCTGGAATACTTCAGTGGGATGCAGTCCAGATCCATGCCATTTGCCTCATCAGCACACTAACTGTGACAGACCTCAGGCAGACTTGGACATACTCAGGGACATCGTGCCTGGACAAGTGACCACACTTCACCCTCTATGTCCCAGGAAACAACTAGGGAGTGTGCTGGGATCGTTACCGGTTATTTGGTCCTCGGCAAGCAAGCCAGCATTTAGCCTTAGTCTCTCCCCGCAAAAAGAAAGGGAGTACAGGGGTGGAGAGGGAGAGATTGGCAAGGCAGGCCTGATCTGCCGATGTGACATCAGTGGCTGCTGAGAACCTCATGGGAACCTACCGGCCCAGGAAGCATGTCTCCCACTGAGCATGCTCAGTCAGCCCTGAGTGTGGCCAATTATATCCTTGACTCCATTGCCCAGCAGAGTGTCTGGTGGTGTCCTTCTCCACATCCTCTTGTGGTCACCCACTGTGTAGGTTCCACCCAAAGAAAATAGTGAAAGTAAGTGTGTGTCTGTGTGTTTACATACGTATGTGTGTCTGTACACACACACACCCTTGGTACAGTGTTTCCAAGGGTAGACAGTTTTATCTCCCACACACACTGCCAGAGCTCTTACCTTTCAGGGTTGTCTGCCACTACCCCACCTCCCCTTTTCTGCACACCATACTTGAGTCACCCAGAAGCCCAAGTGAAGCACGCACGTCCAGGCCCTATGCCTCCGCGCCCCCTTATCATCTTGCTGAAACTCTGCCTAAAGGTCAGCTCAAAGGCCTCCCCACTCTTAATTCTTCTGGGATCCCTGTTACCTGCTTCTTTACACCTCCTCTGGCATTTCATGGGGTTCATTTGCTATTTGCACCCCATGCACACCAGGCCCCTCCCTCTGGGCTGTCCATTCTTAAGGGCAGGACTTCTGCTGCATCCCTCTCTGTCCACCCTGAGAAGTGCGCACTGCGCTGTCCAAACGTTTCTCTTTCCTCTTCCCCCAAGCAGGGCTTGTGTGGAGAGCATGTGGAGGACTTGCGGAGCTTCCCTCTGTGTCATGTGACAATGATGAGTCGGTGCATCAGGCAGTGGCCTGCCGTCTCTGTGGTTTCACTGCCTAACACGCTAAAGATCTGAGGTTCTTGCTTGTCTGCCTCCTCCGGTCAGAACAGAAGCCCGGTGTGGACCATGCTTTTGCCCGTTGTGTTCACCATGGAACCCTCGACCACTGAGGCACACCACCTGGTGCACAACAGGCATTCAGTGTATCGCTGTTGAATGGACTAATTAATTTAGCCAGAGGAACAAGAGATCTCAAAACAAAATCATCTTAGTCTGCTTAGTATTTGCACCAAGCGTACCAGAAAGACATGAACTAAAATGCCACAGTATCCCAGCATCTCTGGGATTCCCCAAATCCATCAACTACAAATTCTCTGCAAACCCTGGGCACTGGCCTGAGGCAGGTATGCTGCCACCAAGCAGGTGTGTGTCCCTCTGAGAGCACACGTGGCCACCTCTCCAGGGCACACTCCCCTCTGCCAAGTCTCCTTGTCACTCAGTCGCCATGGATGGTGTTTGGCGCTGAACTGTGTCGCCACCAAAATTCATATGTTAAAGTTCCAGATGTCTGTACCTCCGAACTTGACTGTATTTGGAGTCGGGGACTTTCATCAAGAGGTAATGGTGGTAAGATTAGGTCAGGAGGGTGGGCGCTAATCCAAGAGGACGAATGTCCGTGTAAGAAGGGGAGATAGGGACACAGACACTCAGAGGGAAGACCCGTGAGGATGGGGGGAGGGGTGGAGACAGCCGTCTGCCAGGCCAAGCAGAGGCCGTGAAAGAAATGCATCCCGCCCACACCTCCCCTTGCACGTCTCACCCCCACAACTGTGAGAAAATAACTGTCTTGTTCAAGCCCCACAGCCCACCTGTGGAACCTCGTTACGGGCCACCCAAGCAAGCCAACACAGTGAGGGAAATACAAAAGGGGGACATGTGTGTGTTTTAAAGGGTGCCTGGGTGGCGCGCAGGCCCGCAGATCGAGTGAGCGATGAAATGGTGTGGACGCTGAAGCAGGAGGAGGGGGAAAAAAAGAAACCAACAAAGGTATAATGTATCGACATTTTTTATATTTGGTATTTGTAAGTCTTTTTAAAAAAGTTTTTTTTTTCAGGCCATTTTTTCCTTACAAAACAAAGAAAAGCAACCAACAGCAATACTCTGTACAAGTGTAACAAACATTAGAAATATGCATCATTCCAAAATAGTTACAAGAAAATTACAGTTTTAGAGTCTACATCAACACATCCTACTATCTGTGCCCCACGGGGGACGGGGGGCGGGGAGCTACAGCATGTAGAACACTCAGGGCTCTGGATAGTGAAGGCTCAGAGCTTGGGACTGTGGAGGCCAATCCACATCGTCACCAAGTCCTGCTGAGCTCAGTCAGCACAATCCAGCACTCCGGAAGAAACCAGGCTTTTCCATCCCAGACGAAGAGCAGACGTGAGTCAGTGGTGCGGCCTGTCTCCACCCCCCAGGAGCCCCTGATGGGCCAAAGCCCAAATCCAGTGGAGCCCATGCTTCCAAAGTCCAGCTGGAGGTCACTACATGGTCACAGAGAGCAGACCCCAAATGTCATTTCCTCCTGGCGCCAGTCGTCACGACATTTAACTTTGGAGGCAGAACATCTTTGCTCTGAGAAGAGACCCCATGACCCAAATCCCCCAAGCCACTGCCCACCAATCTTTGGCTCTTTGACCGCCGGCTGGCCCCACCCTGGCTGCTCTCCTGTGGGCAACCCCGGTGCTGCAGCGGAGCATTCCACCAGCTCCACGATTCCACTCGCCCCTCAAATCTGAGTTCATCGCTCCCGGGTTTGGGGCAGGAGCTCAAAAACATCTTCCTCCTTTCTGGGATCACTAACCCCCACCCCCAGCCCCTATGTCCTTTATATTTTTTTACATATTAATCTTCCCTTTTCCATCACTGCTATAAATACGGTCACCACCCCCAGGGGCCGCATCCCCAGCCACCCTCAGGGCGCAG
Source organism: Anoura caudifer (assembly GCA_004027475.1). Lineage (NCBI taxonomy): Eukaryota > Metazoa > Chordata > Mammalia > Chiroptera > Phyllostomidae > Anoura > Anoura caudifer. The sequence continues at coordinate 62,563 of PVKU01004020.1, forward strand.
GGAGGCATCGTGACCTCTGGGTGACCTGCCATTTGGAATCCGGACCTCCCCAGCACAAGCTTCCCCAGGGATCCGGAGTGACGCCAGGCAGTGGCTTGTGGGCGACTGCCCAGCTCCCAGGCCCACACCAGGAGGAAGGGAGGAGGGCTTCTGTTTTTTGACTTTTCATGCAACATGGTTATTATTATTGTTGTTTTCATTAGTTTCAAAGGAATTCTGAGAGCCCAGCCCTTCCCCCCACCCCACCCCATGTCTCCATGGCAGTGGTTCGGGCAGAGCGGGGCAGGGCGGGCATCTCCCTGGGGTTTCACACCAGTCACAACCGTTTCCTGGCAAACTGCAGTGAGGCGGGGTGTGGCCCCAGAACTGCCGCCTGCACAGGGACCTCCGAGTGGCGCTGTGGAGCCCACAGAGATCTGCACGCACAGGAAGGGGGGCGCCAGGCCAGTGTGAGGGTTCGGAAGCAATCCGCCCAAACCCAGCTGCCCTCAACACCGCAGATGGCGTGGCTTCCCTGAAACCTACAGAGCCCTAGGCCCCTCCGAAGTTGAGTCCAGAGGGCCGGACCTGGCTGGCCCACCCATTCCTTCAAGGGTCGGAGACTGAATGAACTGCTCACTACAAAAGATAGGAAAGGATTCAGCAAAAAGTGCAATTTCCATTTGGGAAGTAAGCTTCTCCCAAAACCTGACACCACGGTCACCTCTCCTTTTAATTTTTTCGGTACCTCCACGGGAAAGGGGGACAAAAGACGCCCAGCACTAACGCCTGGACTGAATCAAGGGCTGTCAGTACGTTGCGGCTCATCCTTCGCAACCCCAAAATACCCAGTCACAGGTCCAGTCTGCCATCAAAGTGCCGGCGAGCTGGGGAGAGAGGCGGGGTCAGGAGACGGGCGGCCCCAGGCACGAGGCCCGGGTGCTCGGAGAAGACCGGCCCGGCCCGTCTCCAACAGGACACGTGCGTCCCGAGTTTACAGCAGGTTCATGGCACACGGCCACGGGCTTTCAGGGACCCGGACATTCCTTCATAAGACTTTGTATACTTCATTGCCTGTTGAAGGACACACTCAACACTTCTCCACAATATAACCTGAGCCACAATATAAAATAAAAAGAAACAATCCTTTCATGTTAATGCCTTGAGAAGTTTACAGATTATGTACCAATAAAATAAATCCACATAAATTCTGAAATTCTTGGTGGATACACATCTGAAGCAAAAAAAAAAAAAAGTTAATCTACACTTCTTTAAAAATCAAAGTAATTACAGCAGCAGTATAGTGAAAGAGGTTTTAAAAATAATAATTACATCTTTGATACAAATTCAAACTTTGTACACCTCAATTCAAAGGAATGACTGTTTTAAAGAGTTTAGTATACATATATATACAGTAGATACCGATATTTTTCACTGCAGATAGACTAAAGCCAGTGGACTTAGAAGGAGAAGAATTAATTTGACACTGTTTTCACACTGAAGTGTTCACAGATTGCCACGCTTTTAAACACACACATATACACAGACACACATAAAATGCCAACCTGAGTAAAACGTTACTAAAAACCTAGAGCATCATGAATCACTAAGTCACATATTGCACCTTTAAATAATCCTTCTTACCAAATACAGAAATGAGAAAAAGGAAAAAACAGGGACCAGAAAAGGAGAGTCCAGCGCTGTAGGGTTCTTTTGCTTCCCTCAGCCTCAAAATTCTCAAGGTGACACTTGGTCTCCACTCTCAGCCAATGGGCTGAAAATGTTCCCGACAGGCATGTCTTTGGGAAAAACTGGGAGGGAAAAGGGAGGAGAGAATAGAACACAAAAGGGAGGGGGGTGCCTCCTCTAATCAAATAAGAGCAGGAATGTTACTGAGAAGGCTGAACTTCTGATCCTAAACTACTGTTTAAATATTCCACATATTCCAATTACAAGATTCAATACAAAAATATAGAAATCTACTGAGTGTTGCCTGTGGAAGCATAATTCAGAAAAGGCACATGTTCAAATAGAAAACCCGGGGGGGGGGGGGCCACGGACAGCACCCCCACCAGGGTCATCATCCACAGTTAGGCAGGTTCCATCAGTGAGATTCCGAGACACAGTAGGTAAAAATAGACCTCTGATACTTAAAATATATTCAACCCAATACAGTCCTGGCTTTAGCATGTGGATCATATAAAATAGTCTTTAAAAAAAAAAATCTGTTTTGAAAAAAAAGTCATAGCTCACTTGTCCTAATTTTCCATAATTCTCAAGGAAAAAAGACGTGAACTCATCCCATTGGTGACCAGGAATGTAACTGACAGGCACACCCCCACCCGCCACCCCCAACTGCCCCAGCTTCTCACTTATCAGGTGTCGCCTGTGCAGCTTCACACCCTCGATTAGTTCCAACAAAACAGACCAAAGAATGAAGATACCAGACATACAAAAACATGTCCACATGGGGGCGCTTCCCTGTGCCATGGATGGGTGTGATGGTCGAGTCAACTCCAGAGAGGGCTGCCCTTGGGACTAGGCGATGTGACCGTTGATCTGTCCCAGCGTGGCCACTGGCGCGAGGTTTTCATAGATTGTCATTGCGGTGGTGTTCTGGTAGATGAGATCTACCTTCGAGTCCCTCTGGGATCTGACAATATCCAAGACACACTGATTGAGGAAAACATACTGGTCCTGTCGGAAGAGGGAAAAGAAGGAAGCAAATGAGCGCCCAACACTAGTTTCAAACAGATTCCCACGCACCCACCCCACCTGCCCGCAGCAAACACTTCAAGGTAACACGTGTCGAGGGGTAATCGCATTCCGGCGAAATCTGAACGCACAGGGAGCAAGAATCTCAGCATCAGTGATTGTCAGCCAGAGGGGCAGAGTCCTCAGAACTCCTGTCCAAGACACAGTAGGTAAAAACAGATGGCTGGTACTTAAACTATATTCAACCCAACACGATCCTGGCTTTAGCAGGTGGATCCTGTGAAACAACCCTTTTAAAAAAATCTGTTTTGAAAAAGAAAAGAAGTCATAGCATATTTTTCCTGGATGTCCATAATTCTCAAGGAAAAAAGAAGTGAACTCATCCCACTGGTGACCAGGAATGTAACTGATGCGATCACTCCCACCCACAGCCCCCGATAGCCCCAGCTGTTCTCTCCTGTCACATGTCACGTGCTCAGCTTCACACCCAGGAAAAGATACCAGACTCTCGGGGAAGGGCAGAGAAAGGATGTGGGCATGATGATGTAGAGCAGTGAGCATGTGCGGAACAAGGGGCAAATTGTGATTCTCAACAGAGGAGGCGGGTTAAGGGGCATGATCAGGGCAGAGCTGGGTGGGGACCAACTGCAGGCAAACATATCAGAATCTGCAGGCATCCGTTATGATGAGGAAAAAGTATATGCCACACAGAAAAAATATCGGTGATGCTGTAAAACAAAACAATCGCAGGGCAGCATTCATATAAAATAGGATCGGAAACCTACTCCATGTCTCTGTGTGTGCGCGTGTGCTCTTCTACAGCTGCACACAAAATACCCTGTGAAAATACACACGAACTGTCAACTCCTGGGCCACTTCTGGGTAGTATGGTTGGGGAAGAAACAGTAAAAGGCAAAAACATATTGTATATCATCCTTTACTGTCAGATTTTTTAATATTGACGGTTAATATTATTTTCAAAATGTTTTATGAAAAGAATTTGTAAGCAGGTGTAAGGTTTTTGTGTTTCCCAAAGGAGGAAAAAAGATTGAGAATCGCTACTGTACATAATTAGGCAGAAAAAAGAAAATGTCTGTCCTGACCAATGCTGGAAGGGGCTTCCTCGCCTCGCCTCGCACACAACCACGCCGCTCGCCCCAGGCACGCAGTGTCCCCAGGCCTCCGGAACGTTCCGTGCTGGCTCAGCAACACAGCGCACATTCACAGACTTCTCAATGGCTGCACGGCGACCGCCTGAGGCAGAATTAATGTTCTGCTCTCACCCCGGGGGTGGGGGGCCCACTCAACCCGACAGCTTCAAGAAAGGCCATTTCCCAGGGTACTGGTTGAGAACATGCCTTGAAAACAATGTTTGTCGGGAACGTTCCAGGGGAAGCCAAATCTGACAGCCTCACGCAAGCGACACTGTCGATGCTAAGCGTCCATCGCCTCCCGCAGCTGCGTGATGGATGCTCTTTAACGGTCACAAGGGCGGGTGAGGCGAGCCTGCCGTCTGTGCTTACACAGCGCTGCGCAGTTTCATGCTGCCGGTATTTGATAAGCCTGCTCACGAGCTTAGTTTCAGGATGGTCAGAGCTGCTTAGAAACACACAGTGCAGGTGCCAGTCTTGTGAGAGTGACATCTGGAAGCCAAAGCTCAGAGACTGGCTGAGGCTGTTCGGCGGCAGAGGAAGGACTCTAACTCGTCTAGGTGTGTGTGCCACAGGTCGCTGAAGCCCCTGTCTGTTTCGGACCTTAAAGAAATCAGCGTTACATCATGGCCAAGAGCCAGAAAGATCTGGAAGGATGAAAGAGTTTAACACACGTATGTGTCGTGATACAACCTTGCGAAAACAAACAGGAAGAGGGGACGGTCAGACAGATGCGGGCCTCACCTCGGTCTGCACCATTAAAGGCCTGTGCATTCGAAGGTCATACACAATCCCGTACACGTCCACGGCGTTCTCGTTCTCCATCTGATAGATGAGACGGTCGATGGCGATGAACGTGCCCGTCCGCCCAACCCCCGCGCTGGAAGGGAAGAGAAACGAGCGTGTCGCTGGGGGTTACAGCGGCTGCACAGCTCCCACATTCCCTGGGCGTGTGTCTTGCTCTCCACCATAACCAGGGTCTGAGGGCACAGCCCAGGGCCACTCAGCACTTGCTCAGGTGAAGCCTCAGCAAGTCGCGCTGCACCAGCTTGGGACTGGGGCCCAAAGTCCTACGGTTCCTTTGGAGTCATACGCCACAAATAAAACAGTTTGCTAGAGATTCTAAAACCTCAGTGCTGTTCAAGTCACCACCATAAAGTAGGATGGCAAGTTTCATCAATTTAGTCCCCACAGGGCAACAAAGCCCCTCCTTTCTGCTGTCTCGAAATTAATTCCTCCAGCTTTAAAGCTGATGTCATTGTCCGAGAGAAGGGGCTGGCAAACTTCTTCTGTAAAGGGCCAGACTGTAAACACCTTCAGCTGGCAACCGAATGTCCCCTTTCTACCACCGCAGCATGAGAGTAACTGCAGACACTGTGTAAACAAATGAGAATGGCTACGTTCCAATGAAACTCTACAAAAACAGGCAGCAAAGAAAGATGCTGATGGTAGTTTCCCGGGTGTATACTTATCCCCAAACTCATCAAGTTGTATATAGTATGTGCAGTTTTTGTGTGTCAAAAAACATTTTTAAATGAAAAAATAAAACAAATGAGAATTATGTGCTTTGGCTGGTATAACTTGGCAGACTGAGTGCCGGCCTGTGAACAAAGGGTTACCGGTTCAATTCCCAGTCAGGGCACATGCCTGGGTTGCAGGCCAGGTCCCCGCAAGGGACACACGAGAGGCAATCATACATTGATATTTCTCTCCCTCTCTCCCTCTCTCCTTCCCGTCCCCTCTAAAGATAAATAAAATGTTTTAAAAAATAAAAATAAATAAATAATAAAAAAAGAATTATGTGTTTCATTCAACATTGTCAAATAACAAACATGCCAAATGAACAAAGCAGGTTGCACAATGATGTGTATATGATAAAATCTGGTGCAAGTGTAAGGCTAGATGAAACTATAGAGGTATATACATATGTAATAAAATTACAAAAGCACACAAGGGAATGACAGAGATAAACTTTAGAGCCATGTTCACCTGTGCAAGGAGAAGGTGATAGGAGGCCAGTAAGTAGAGACTTTACATCTATAATGTATTAGTATCAAAAAAAACCCCATGCATGGCCTCATGTTATACTTTATTAAATTGTTATTATTCTCTACATTTTTGTAAGATTAAAAATTTTTACAATAAACATTATAAATATGAAATACATTATGGTTTAAAAAAATATATAAGCAACCTGCCAGATCTGGCCCACAAGCCACAGTTTGCCAGTCCCCGCCCCAGAGTTTCGGGACTAAATCGTGGTCCCTCATCCAAGCCCTTCCTGGATTTGTAAATGCCTACTGCATTCAGTCTCACACCCTGCCTTTCCAAAGTGGCCGTACTTACAACTGCCTTTGAAATCTGTCACTCAGGGAGCGCCATCTGCCTACCTGCAATGCACCAGAACTGGCGATTCGGGAGGACTCTGCTTCATGTAGTCTCGAACCAGATACCGGAAGTTGATGAGGAGGTCGGTGGTGTCAGGCACCCCGTGGTCAGGCCAGGAGGTGAAGTGGAACTGTCGCAGAGGGTGACTGTCACTTGTCATGTTCTGAAAGCCAAGAAGAGGGGTTAGATCCAGAGAGAAAGGCTGCCTAGCAACAGCCGAAAGGCTAGTGAAATCAAGCAGTACCTGAAGGCTGAACCACACCACGGCTGAAAGGCGGCTAAACCGGGGTGGTTACGAGTAGAAATTGGAATTTTATACTGGTGCAACTGCCAACAAAGTGCCTGCGCAAACTGTGATGCGTTCATCAAATCCCCTCTAACGACAAGGGAGCAAAGGTTCCGAGAAGGAAAGTGGCGTCCCCAACGCTCGGCCCCGATGCAGAGTCCCTCATCCTCTGAGGTTGAGTTCAGGCCTCTTCCCTTTCCCAGCACAGTTCTCTACCCACCGCGTGCTCACAGTCTCACACCTACGGCTCCTTAGCGCTTCACCAACCCCAGCCCTGAGCCCACCTGGGAACGTCACTGACCTAAAATAAACATATACAAATACAACAAGCACATTCGGTGCCTTGAGGGCAAGAACGGCCTCATAATTCATGTGTCTCCCAAAGAACCTAAAAACACGAGGGGCACAGAGCAAGCACCAATATTTTTGAGAAAGGGCCCTCCCCCCAAACCATCCATTTCAACATCAGGCAGACAATAGAAAGTGAACCTTGTTATAACAGAATGATACAGTTATTACCTTGATTATCCGAACTCCACCCAGGCTGGGCCCTTCCTGCCCCGGACTCAACGGTCCTCATTAGGCCCACAGCCAGGCCCTGCGCTTGCTCACCTACACTGCACTGCAGGCATTCCCACCTGAATATACTTCCAGCCTCTTCTCTGACGCACTCTTCACAATATGCATAAAACGTTGTCTCCCAGCATGCTCACTCAATTATACTCACGGTAATGATCCCGTCCGCACAGCTCTCATTACTGACAGCTGAATAATGATGCAGTGACTACAAAGCCCAGAGTTTAGTTATCCATTCTCCAAAAGCTAGGTATGTGCATGGTTTCCAAATCACATCACCCTCGGCTACAAATAAGGCTGAGATTCATTTTCATGAATAATAAGCCTTCTCCTACACTTCAGCTTGTTTCTTTGGGACAGATTCTCAAACTTGGAACCACCAGATCAAAGGGGAATGGATATTTGTATGCCTTTGATATAAACTGCCAAGGGTTATACCAATTTATACAATTTATGCCCATCAGGAGATATCAGTGTTACTTCCTGACACTGCTTTTTTTTTTAAAAACACCCTTAAGAAAAGAAAAAGACACATAAGCTGACTTCCTAAAATGCCTACACAATTTATTGGATTTGTTCTCATAGTTTTGGGCAGTAAGGGAAGCCAGGTGTCCTGGAATCCTATTAACGAAAGTGTTACCATAAACTGCTCCCACAGGAAATGGCGTTCCTGACGCCATATTTCCCACCAGCTAATCCAAAAGGACCGTGCTTTGTAACAAAAGCTGTACGGGCAAGTCACCTGGAAGTGCAAGGGAAAGAGCAATGGGCATTGAGCCAGCTCTTAAAGTCCATTTTAGTCAAGAGTAACATGAAATGCTCCTTAAGGAAGTAAAGCTAAAGGCCTGTCTTAGCATTTGTACAGACATGAATTGTTTTATTCTGTAAAGAAGAAAGCAAAAATATTTTTCAGATGCATAAAAAGATATATTGGTTAAGACTAACCTAAAAAGCATCGCCCCTAAAATTAACACAGGGTAATATTACAGGAGACCTGAACACCTGGACTTCCTACTTACATTTTTCACCGTGAAGTCTCTGATGGTCCATTCTGGAAGAACAATTTCTGACGTCATTGCCACAGTGATGCTCCCATAGTCTTTGGCCTGCTTGGAAGGCCAGTACTCCTCACATTTGGTCTAGGATAAAAATGCATTTTAATACAAAGACGCAGGTCACGCCATCTGCTATCACTAAAGCTTCACAAGGGCAACCAGATATTGACAACTGGCGTGAGGGACTGATTAAGTCCTTTAGGGGCGTTCCGCCTGACCCTTAAAATTGTGGTTTTTTAACTTACAACTGTTGCCAACCCTTTTAAAATTGGAAGGTTTTTCATAAAAACCCAGATTTCTGGCTTCTCCTGAAAAAAGCAGACAATCTGGCCACTGCTGAGCCCCCATTTCTGCATGAAAACTGATTTAGAGCTGAGCAGCAGCTGCAACTTCCCAGGGGACACGGTCCCACCAGCTCCCAGCAGCCCCTGCAGCAACCCCCCTACATCTGTGAACTAAACATCTCCGATCAACCCACAACCACGTGCAGCTGGAAGAAATGAGCCCTTTCCCCACTACCATCAGAGACACACTAACTGCAGTGCAAACACAGGCACCAATGAAGAGCACCAAATGAAATCATTTCAGGATCCTGGATCCCATAAGGTGGGTAAGCAAATGTGAACAGAAATAAAAATCAAGAAACGACTATTCTCTGAGAATATCTGCAACCACATTTAGCAAACAACTTAGAAAACACACACACACTCCAATTTCCAAAGCGTGCTCTACAGCAAGCTGGTGGTTTCCAAACCTGGCTATTTGATTGACCCGGGAGGTCTGTTTCGCTTCAAAAACAGGTGCCTGGGTCCTGCCTCCAGAGAGTCTGACCCAGGCACAGGACCTACACTTTTTCAAAGATCCCAGTTTCTGGTCTACTGCTCCACGGAAGAACACAGGATTTGAACACATACTGACATGGAGTTGATCTCCAGCTTGGCCTCTTAACCAGCTGGATTTTTGTTGCTGCCTTGTGGGCAAGGTCTTAAACTCTCTGAGTCTTTGTGTCTCCACCTATAAAATAATGATGCTACCTCACAGGGTTGTTTGGGAAAGAAAAAACATATATGGAGTTATTTTGTACAGAAAATACGCTGGCTCGCTTCCCATTTAGCTCAGAATAAGTATCATCCACTTCAACTCTGACTTAAGATGAGCAAGGAGCCATCTAAATTCATCTTCATGATCTTTGTTAATTTCACTACCTCATTTTCGTTTGTCTAACAGATATTTATAATAACATTCCATGTGTGAGCCATTGGGCTAAACAGCACCATGAAGTGTACTTGCCTTCATAAACAATGTTCCTTTGTTTGTATTAATGGCCTGTTCTCCTGACACAAGAAGGGGGTGCAGAGCCCTACCTTCTGTTTCACAAGAAATGTGAAGATGGAAACCATCGCTTACTGTTCTTTGTTACCTGTCATTCCTCCATGCCCGGCCCCTAACCCAGGGCCTCACACATACTTGGGGCTGGAAAAACATCTGCTATATGAAAGGGAAGTAAAGAACATTACAAGCAATGAAGCCTGACGGGTTCTCGCTATCATGCACCTGCAGGAGCAGGAGCAGCTGCTCCTGGGACTGTCTCAATGCAGTTCTTGGGTCCCTCACAGGTCTTCTGAGTGAGAGATTCTCAAGGTGTTTCTGATGCATGTTAAAGTTTGAAAACCACTGGCTTAGGGACTCAAGTCCTATCCTATTCCTCAAATAACAGACCTATGTGAAAAAATTCAGAGCAACATTAGGTCCTATTGCTCAGGCACAGGATTTCTGAATCTAGCATGTTTTCCAGTCCTCCTCAGGTCCCCGTGAAGACATGGGGTTTTATTACTAGAAGAAATCGTATCTTTAATGGAAGCAGCCAGGGCACTGCAGGCCACCACAAAGGAGTTAGGACTCCTGAGACTTATCTGGGGATAAGTCTGAGACTGTGCAGGAAGAAAAGTTTCCAGGGCTAAAACACCAAGTTTGAATATCGCCAAGATGGTCGTGGAGCAGGCACATCTCACAGATGAAAAAGCGGGTTGCTTAGAGACACAATGAGCTTGCAGCCAATCACAGAGCCAGAGAAGGGTGGAGCTCCACCCTGCAGGGTAGCATCTTGCTCCAGGCCCAGGAGACTTCCCACACACTAACCCAAATCCTTGTATTAACCAACTCCAGCAGCAGCGACTTAATGAATAGAGAATATTATTTTTCCACAATTGAAGGTAGTAATAACATCAATTTTTTAAAAGAATTTTTTTACTCTGTAGTTATTTTATTTTAAATAGATTTTCTTTTAAACTTTTCACTTGGAGAATAAAAAGACAGAAAACAAGTTTCTAAGAATAGAGGTGCTCATGTTTGGAGAAGTGGTTTTATTTTTTTAAGGCAAATGGGAAAAAATTAAAAGGACAAATGGTTTTTAAGACACCCTTCCACCACAGTAAAAAATGAACGAATGAATTTAACTTAATCACGTGTACTTTTTAGAGGTGCTTACCCTCCCCTGTTCGACGCACTTGGTCAGCATGACAACAGCGTACACATTTTTCTCCCAAACCATTCGCCAAAAATCTTTCAAAGTGTTGGGTAAAGGTCCTTGTGTGGCAATGAATTCTTTCTTGGAATGGTAGCCCTAAAAATGGAAAGCAGCACACACTCAATGTCAAAGAAACAGAAAAAGGAGCTCTGGAGGCGCCCCCATCCCAACGAGCTGGGACTAGCAGGCCAGCTCCCCACTTACAGGCATGTAGTTGGCATTGATGTAGTCATCAGCAGAATGGGTGTGGACGGAGAGTCTGACACGAGAGATATCATCTGTGACATGAAGAGAGAAAGGTCCTCATGAGAAGCGAATATTTGAGGGGAATTACTTACAGGACAGAAAAAAAGAAGTCCACAATGGCAACACAGGGGCTATGTCACACCTTGAAGGTACACAGGTTGGCTTGCACATGTGTGGCCACATTTAATCCTCACCAGTGCCCTTTGTGTCACGTGGCACAGAAGAGGTATGTGGTGTCAGTGGCAGAATCAAGGATGGAATGCAGGCAGCCTGCCATGGGCCAGGGAATGTTCTGAGCAGTGGTACTTTTTCCTTAAAACCATCCTACAAGCTCTTGTGCCCATTTACAGATAAGGAAACAGAGTCAGAGAGGTTAACTGACTCCTCCAGGCACTTCTATCTTGTGAACAGCAGTTCGATTCAAAGCTAGTGCCTTCTCCACTAGGATTAAATAAAGTTGCCCCAGTGGGTAAATATTCAGGTTAACCTTCCCACCCTTTCCACACTTTCTCTAGTCTCCTAAAAAAACTGTTGTAAAAAGACAGTACCAAATTCAAGAATAAACTGCATGTATAAGACTATTATGTGTGGGAGGATCTAAAATACAAAATTCTCATGTTTTCTAAGTAGGGCCATCTCAAAAACACACAAACTTGCCCGCTCGAGAAATAAAATAACAGCCGTAGATTCAAATGTCAGACCAAGTTATCGGCAACACCACCGAAGTTTCCCCATCTTTGTCTGTCCACTCTCTCACCCTCCCCCGGACAAAATAACAACGCCAAACACAGTTACAAAAGTGAGTTCCAGCCTAAAATCTTCCAATAAAAACAATATCCAAACTCTGGATCTGAAAATCTCCACAGACGGCCACAAGAGCAGGCCAGTCATCCCTGGTTAGCCCTGGAAGGGCAGGGCTGGGGTGGGTGCTACCCACCTAGTTTTAAAAGCATTTCTCTCAGAATGTGGACCCATGTCCACTGTCACTACGGGGGAGATGAAGAGAAAGAATCCAGAAGCTGGAAGATCCTGAATCCAGACAGAAGTTAACATTTCAGGCCAGGAAAGAAAAACCAGCTTCACGTAAAAGAGGCAATGTTTCCGCACGTCCTGCCGTGAAAGTCATCGGCGGAGCCTGTCAGTTTCAGCTACATCAGAACACGGCGGTCATCCACGCACACTCCTTTCTGTGCCCGAATTCCCGCCCAAAAGAGGAACCACAAAGAACGTTCTAAGGGAAAGGGTTTACAGGTTGTCTAAATGAATGATGTAATAAACAGTTATCATTTTAAACTCGATTTGCTGCCATCCCTGCCAATGTGGCTGCAGACATTGTTAAGTCTCAAAGACAGGAGTGAATCCAAATGTAATCCATACTCAGCTGTGAAACGTACTCAGCCCACCAGAGAGAGACGCATCTGGGCAAGCAGAAAGTGTCTGTCACCCCCTGCCTGTCACTCCCTGCCTATCCTGCTCCTTCCTTCCGGAACTACATTAACGGAAATAAAGGGGCTGAGAGGCAGAGGGGTTAACAGCACAGGCTCTGGAGGGGGACAGGGTTGGGGGCTGGATGAAAAAGGTGAAGGGGTTGGTGGCTGCAGGATAGTCACAGGGTGTAAAGTACAGCAGAGGAAATACAATCAATAATGTTGTAATGACTGTGTGTGGTACCAAGTGGGTCCTGGAAATACCAGGGGGACCACTTTATAAAGTATATGATTGTCTAGCCACTATGCTATACACCTGAAACGACTACAAAATGACACAGTTGAGGATCAACTATAATTGGAAAACATTTTTAAAATTAAAAAAATAATTAAAAAGCACAGGCTTTGGCCTTGTCCCTGAATGAAAGTGGCAGATCGTGGCCAAGCCTGGTCCTTCCATGACCGTCTGTGTGAGTTTGGACAAATCGCTTAGCCACTCTATGCCTCGTACTCCTCGCCTGCAAAGTGAATGTTCTACTACCCATTCCCTGAGGTTGCCATGAGGACAGAATTCAATAGAACATGCCTAAGTACAGTGCTTAGCACACAGCAGGTGGTGAATGAATGGTTATGGAAGTGGCTGGTTGGTATCTCGATCCCCCTCCCCTCTCCCATCCAAGGGAAGACTGTGTGCGGAAATCAACTTACAAGGCAGAACATTATTATAGCGATTCTTTCCTCTGTTCTCAGCCAGTTCCGCTGCATATTTGGGTTGATTAATTCCAACGAGCTTCAGATCCTGAAAAGAAAACAAATGAGTTGTTCATTTAGTTAGTGTTCAAATATCATTTATACTGAGCACTGAGTGTGGCAGAATTAAGTGGGAATGCAGCATGACGATAGCTACCCCTGTCGTGTTAAATAGCACATATTTCCTATGTTGCAGTGTGGGCACACGTGGAGGGTGGTGGGCGTGGCCATTCTGGGGGCAGGTCAAGCTGGCCTGGGCGAGAGGCATCTAGGGAACTGAAAGACAGAAGCTCTTTCCCAGTGACTTCACTGAACCCTCCAGAATACACCTCCACCACACAGCCTCAGCCCCAACCCCCCACCTACCCCATCTGGTGTCTTTCCAGCTCACAGAGTATCCTAATTACTTTAGTTAACAGCCCGATAGCTTGAGCACCCAGGTTCTGTATCTCTGCATAATCTTCAGGGATCAGTGAGAATCCAAGGTCCATCTAGGCCTAGGCACTCGCAGCCAACACGGCCACAGCACAACCCCGAGGGACACACGAGAGTTTGTCTGCCCTCCGGGAGGGTCACTTCGCACCCAGAACTCCACCATGAAACAAAAACGGGCCATTTTACAACTTTCAGGAAAAACAACGCAATGAAAACATGACGTTTACAACCACGTACTTCATACTCTTCTGCAAACCCGCAGTTGGAGTCAGCCTGCTGTTTCTTAAAGTAGGCCTCAAAATTCTCCACTCTGATTAACTTGGACCTAAGAAAACAAAACAGTGTATTAGGAGTTTTACATTCAATATGGTTGAAATGGAAAAATACAAGTTATTTATTTTTTTTAAAGCAAACAGCTTACTTACTTTTTAGGTCTTCATCATAGAAAGGGAGAGAAAAAAAATGTGCAATTAGAAAAGATGACTCAACCATGTCTCTGGAGATAAACTTCTTCCCCAAAACAAGAAAATGTATAGTGTAACATTTTGTAGGGAAGGGGAGTTGGGAGAGGGGTCAGTATAATGTTATTTACAAAACTTGGCATCAGGAAATTCAACTTCTAGACCCTATGATGTAACGGATTGGCTTTGTAACTTTGAGCAAGTTCTCTGCTCTTAGGTCTGAATAACCTACTCTTTAATCACAAAATGCATACTTATCAGTAGAACTATTGGTAGAATAGGGTCAGTATGGTCGTCCTTGCCATAGCAGCACTTGGCAGGGAGCTGGCTGCCGGACACTGATAAAAAAACATTCCTTGCAGACAGCAAAGCTGGCGAGAACTACTGGATGATCACGACCAAATGTGTCAGTCAGGAAAAATGACAGCAAGTCCCACCAAAAATTCTCTAGGTAGTTACTGAACAGATGGGGGATTGAAGCACTGAAAATAAAGCTCATAACTTTAGAGACTTACTTAATTTGAGAAAAGGGCAAGTCATTGTGCTTTGCATCTTTCCTGTTGCAAAAGAAAAGAAAAAACATTAGACAAAAACCGTTAATTCTGTGCTTCACCCCTTTCATGGGCCTACAGAACGCCTTCCCTGGGATTAGCGCCCACGTAGCACTCACCCTGTGCGCTGGTACTAAGCTTGGTGGTCTAAGCAACAAGTGCCGATCGGAAAACTGTGAAGTTCCTCTCTTTCATACCATCCAACAATCTCCCTCAAGCAGCTTTTAGGAAACTGCTGGTATAAATGTCTATCAGCAGCATCACCTTATTGTAAAGTGAAACTCATTTATTTCATACTCTGCTTTTTAGAAAGGCTTTCTGATAAGTTAATGGAATAAACTAGAAAATATATCCAGCACAGGGAAGGTAGTGAGGTGCACGGCACTCTCTTGCACCCTTGACTAAACCCCATACTGGTGTTTTAAAACAAAACTTTCTGGAAGACAATTTGGCATCAGTATAAAAATCTAAAACAGTATATCCACTGACTCAGTCACTGCCCAGCTTGGCATTTACAGGAATAATCATGAATGTGCCCAAATCTTTGGGTACAAGGATAGATAACTACAGCAAAGGGGAGAAAAGGAAATTGGTTGTAATATCCATACAGTTGAATATTCTACGTCCACTTAAAGACAAAATGAAGCTGTCCACATGTCTTAAGTGAATAAAGCAAACTAGAAAATAATATGTATGATATGATTACACTTCTGTGTGTGTGTGTCTGTATGTGCTTGTGTGTGACTTTTGTAATAACATCAATGTCAAGGGTAGTTTCATATGGGTGCTGCAATTATGGATTATCTATTTTCTTTGCACTCCTTTTGCTTGTTTTTTTATATGCAGCAATATCACTTTTATTTTAATAAGATGCAATAACAATGTTTTTGACCCCTCCCCTGAAAAAATAAGCATCAGCATCTAATGCAAAAAGCTGGACAGCCAGCACTGCCTATTAACTGAACAGGGCAAGGTGGTGGCGGAAGAACCGGGCGTGTCTGCATTAGAAACCCTGGGCCGGGGTGAAAATTCTTTACGTGCTGGCTGGCAGCACATAACGACAGCAGTGCATCACAGTGGATACACAGGCTGCACACACCACACAGTCTGGCAAGAGGGTGGGCGATGAAGAGCAAAGACTAGTTTCGAGTCCATTTCCACACTCAGCTTCCTCCTCACAGTGGGGCCGATAAGCCCTGCCTCCCAGAGCCTCGTGTGTGAGATTTCATGGGAAGCACAAATCCAGGCACACGGTAAGTGCTCAAAACAGAGTTGTTGTTTTTACAATTTAACTACCTGAACTGGTAGTTGTACAGATGAACTAGTCATATAATCACAGCATACAAGACACAAACACTATGCAAAGCACTTGTATTTATTCAGTGCTTTGAGAGGTCAGGAGTTTTATCCCCATCATAGATAAGGACACTAATACTAACCTCCCTAATGACTAGTCAGAGACAAGGTGTGGGTTCAAAGTCGGCTAACTAGAACCGAACTCCCTTAACACCAGGAAAGTGGTTTCTTTTGGTTTGGTTTGGTTTCTTTTTATTGAACTTATTAAGGTGACATTAGGTAACAAAATTATATAGGTCTCAGGTGGACAGTTCTATAATACATCATCTGTATATTGTATGTTCACCAGCACGAGTCAAGTCTCCTTCCATCACCATTTATCCCCACTACACCGTCCACTCTCCGCCCGACCCCCCTTTCCCTCTGGTAATCACCATACTGTTCTCTGTGTCTATAAGTTTGTGTGTTTGTTTGTGTGTTTGCATGTTTTTGCTTATCCCTCTGCCTTTTTCACCCAGCCTCAGGAAACTGATTTGCACACCAGAACGCACTGTTTGCAAGTAGTGACCGCACTGCAGGGCCTGCCCCTGGCCTGATGTCAGGGCTGGGATCTGCTTGGAAACCCTCCAGCTGGGGATGGAGGTGAAATGAGACGATGCCTGCAGCCAAGACCGTGCATAATGGGGACATGGGGGCTTGTGATGCTATTCCTTCCAACTGCGTAAAAGTCTGAAATTTTCCACAATAAAAAGCTTCCTTTAAAAAAGGAGGGTATTATTCTTATTAATATAAGCAGGAGTCACCTTTTCTTTCTCCAGAAGATGAAGCCTCCGACAGCCACAATAACCAGGGCACCAAAGATACATCCAAACACTGCTCCACAGATGACACCTGGGAAAAGTCCAAACGGGAGCCACCTTCTAGAGGTGTTCACCAACCCCCTGGAGAGTCCTCGAACCACAGAGAGTGTGTGTGTGACATACACAGAGTTCAATGCCTTCGGATCTAAAACTAGTCTAAGCATTTGGGTGACTTATCCCCAGGCCCCACTAACTGGAGGTCCTGAAACAGTCACTGCTCCTCTCCCCATCTCGGTCCCCGCAACGGCAAATTTAGGGAACGGGGCTACATCAGCAATTTTCAGGTTCTCACCCATGGCTTTCTTACTTCAGATGAAATTGCGTACAGGGCCCATGATATAAAATAGAAAACCAGGCAGGACCACCCAACTCAAGTTGAGGTGGGGGTGGGGTTGGGGGGCATCTCAAGGCTTGGCCCCATTAAATGAAGCACCGCTGGAACACCTCTCACCTTCTGAGGCTACTCGGCACATGTGAGCAGAAGTATCTACAGCTCCGTGCTCAGGTGACACGAAACCCATCTCTGTGTTGGGGAAGGTGTGGAGACTCCCTGCTCATTGCTTCTGCGGCAGGAATTCTTTCCTGCAGTGAGCAACTACCCAGTGTGAAGACCAGGCAAACTGACAAGCCAGCTGGGCGGCATGACTCTGGCCTGAGAGGTGGGGCATGTATCCTGCTCAGGTCCCTGGAGCTCCTCAATCACCTTGTTCTGTGTGATAAAGGACAGGAGTGCTTGACAAGGAGTCTGAGACCAGAATGCCAGGCCTGCCTCTAAGCCACAGGGAAACCCTCGGCA
Source organism: Anoura caudifer (assembly GCA_004027475.1). Classification (NCBI taxonomy): domain Eukaryota; kingdom Metazoa; phylum Chordata; class Mammalia; order Chiroptera; family Phyllostomidae; genus Anoura; species Anoura caudifer. The sequence continues at coordinate 80,062 of PVKU01004020.1, forward strand.
AGTCATTGTTTCTCTCTGGGCCTCAACATCCACGTTTCTAAAATGGGTTGGACAAGACATTAATGTGGCTCCTTCAGGGATTCTATGCACCAAGTCGCACTGAGGGTCTGGCGTGTGGGCACCCCAATCACTGCTCCAGGAAAAAGGACTCAGTCTGCAAACTGAAGTGCAGCAGGCATTCAGAAAAGGAGGGCGGGGGCCTTTGGGGACCTCATGGCCAGGTGACATCTCAACTTCTGAGAGAGGAAACCAAGCACTCCAATGCCCCTGGAGCCCAAGGGAGGCGAGACACTCAGCCTTCTGTGGACACTGGCTGCGAACACCCACCATGTCGCTCACAGCACTGAGGTTCTCCCCCTACCTGGGTCCTGGGGCAAGAAAACGGCCTCTGAGTAGCGACTGAAGGACACATAGCTCCTGTTCCCATCTATGAGAAGACCGTCAGTGCTGAAGGTAATATTGGTGAAGCCAGCCACACAAGCCCTGCGGGACGACAAAGGGAAAAAGAGGAGGCTGAGATGTGTCCAACACCCAGGCATGCGAGCTGTGCACCCAGGAGGCTTGGCTCCCAAAGAGGAAGATCTGGGAGGCCTTACCGATAGGAGCCCAGGGGCTCCAGCTTCCCGTTGTAATAGCCGTGTGTGTTCGATTCATTCCCCACATTGATTTCGTATTTCAAGACTTCAGACAAGCCCTCAGAACTTGCGTTTTCTCCTGTTGTTATGAAGTACGTCACGTAAGCAGCTGAGGCTCCCTTTTTGAAATCTTCATACGTATGGCTCAAAACCTCTGTGGATGGGTTAGCTAAGAAAGGCATAGAGAAGGGAAATCATAAGACAGTGATTGCAGAGAGAGTTAAGTCTCCCACCATCTCGACAATGACACTGACAATGACAATGGGTGACAGCGATGAGAACCACCATCCCTCAAGGATGCTTCCATACCAGGCTTCACTAGAACTAAATTCTAAGCACTTTACTTACATTAATTCATTGAACCCCCACAACAACCTCTTCACATAAGTTCACTATCCCATCTGACAGATGGGAAAATGAAGGCACAGAAAGCAAAAAGGGCTCAAGGCCACACTGCCCACATGGTGGAGTTGCATTTCTAACCCAGATGATCGGACGTGATCTCACCCATCCCAGACTGGTACTGTTCAGTCTGACCGCTATGCAATACTGCCTCCCTCATGCAGCAAAGGCCTGAGTGTGGGATTTGCTGAAAACCTTCAGAGCAAGATGACTAGGTACTTCAAACAAACCCAAATGAAAAGACAGAGAGAGATCTCAACGTCACTTCCTGAAATTTTGCTGCAGGTTTATGAAACCATCGAATTCCTTGCCTTTCGGGATCCGCACACCTGGAGGTGTGTTTGAGCTCCACCTTCCTTGAGGAGATGAGGACAGTCACAGGCTGAACAACTCAGAAGGAGCCGTACTGCAGTATTTGCATTTAAAGAACCACCAAAAACAACACAACTTGGCATTTCCAATCCAGGCCTGGTACAAAGCACCCACGCAGCTAGCAAAGATACCCTCAAATCGTTCCTTTCTTACTCCCAGAGAATGTGCCGGAGCCCTTTAAGGAAAAACAGCCTTTCATCCACCTCCTCTCTCAGCTCTGAGGATGCCGTGTGCAAGTTCCCACTACAAATGCAAATCATTCCGTCTGCTTTCAAGATAAAGTCACACTTTGCCAATGATTTGTGCGTGTGCATTTGCATGTGTGTGTGTGTGTGTCTGTGAGAGAGAGAAAGAGTTGCTTAATACGCATTCCACCACCTAAAAGATAAAACCCCATGTTGTAAAGGAGACAAAACACCTAGATCTGAGGTCAGCGAATTAGGGCCCATGGACCAAATCCAGCCAGCCACCCGTGATGGTAAATAACGTTTTGTTGAAACAGCCGCACTCACTCTCCCTGCATCGCCTACGACCACGTCACACTGCCCCAGCAGAGGTGAAGAGCTGCGACCAGGGACTGTCAGGCCTGCGAAGTTTCAAACGTTTGCCATTGGGCCCCTTTCCAGAAAGTTGGTCAACCTCTGACCTACACCATCAGGCAAATAGCAGACCCCTCCCACCCCCATCTGTGTGCCAAGCGTGGGCTACGGTGTAGAAACAGGCATGTATTTGTACCTCTAATGTGCCTCAGTGGGCACAGAAATGGGGCTTGGCCAGGGCGTCACTCCCTGGCTGTTTAACCCATGATGACCCCCCCCTTACCTTCCCCAGTGGTGAGGATGAGAGCATAGGCTTTTATGGGTCCATGGCTGGCTTCAAACCCACTGAACTTCACCTTTACTGAATTGTGACTGATAGATGTAATATTAGGAGATCCATCTGGAGGAGGTGGGTCTGAAACAAAACAAACCAAACATCATCATACAACCTCTGAAACCAAAAATGGAACAAAATTATTAAGGAGAGAATTTGCAGTGCCCGCCCGTGCTCTGGAAGCTGTGCGCTGGACTCATACAAAGCAAATCCAGAAGCAAGGGGCAGGGAAGGGACTGGTGGGGAGCCTGCCTAGTCCACAAGGACCTCCTCAGTGGCCCAGCTGCATCTCCAGGGAAGCCTCCTACACACAGCCTTGTTGGTTGAAGGCGACCTGCCTTTCTTCTGCCCCAGGCCCCTCCTGACCCAGAGGGCCAGGTTCCCCATTTTGAGAACTGGGGCAGGAGAAGGAGATGAGTGACTGTGTGGAAGGAACTCTGAGGTAGGGGCCCAGGAGCCGTACACAGACATCTGCCTGCTGCACAGAATGGGCCATGGGAGGGATCAGCCCTCTGAGAACACGGCAGAGCAGAGGGAGGGAGAGATGGCGTGGAGAGAATGCACGTTCTCCTGAGACCCCGCCACATTCCTGCGCCGCATCCTTGTGCGCACCCAAGTTCACACTTTGCTGGAGTAGGTTCAAATGTTCTCTGGAGAAATCCGACCAACCCCCCTACCAGAAACCAAAAGCCCACCCCCCACAGAATGCCCCCTGGGGGTGCCTCACCTTTCCAAGCAAAGCTCAAGAAGCTCCTCTCGGAATTAACACAATGGGAAGGACATGCTGAATTAAAGATGATCCTTCTTCACGTACTTGCTCTACCTAAACTTGTCTCCCACATACAGTGTGTTTCCATTGCTATGTTCAATATTTGGGGAGACCTGGAAAAAGGGCTCCAAAACACCCACAATGCAATTCTCCAAACTTGCCCTATGCAATGTGGCAGCCACAGCCTCACACAGCTGTGGGGCTCTTGGAACGTGACTAGTACAAGTTCAAAGGTGCTACATGTGTAAGGTATAGACTGGACATCAAGGACTTAGTGCCAAAAAAAGAATGCAAATATCTCATTAACAACTTGCTTTATACAGACTACAGGTTGAAATGAGAACATTTTTAATATACTGAGTTAAATAAAATGTGATCAAAATTCACTTCAATTGTTCTTTTTTACATTTTCTTAACATGCTCCTAGAAGACTTTGAGCTATATTATTAAATCATAATATAATATATTACATGAGGATCACATTAGTTTCTATTGAACACTGCAGCCCTAACCTTGCTTAGCAATCCTTCAGCTCCAGTAGGGGACACTGGAGGTAGTGTCCCGTGCCTACATGTCCACTGTCTCAGCAGAGACTTCTGACCAAGGCCCCCACATTTCCCTCTAGGCCAGCTGCTCCAGGGGTACCCACCATGCCAGCAGGCCACCCTGCCACCACAAAGCCCACCTGTGATGCTCGTGACGCAGGAGTTTTGGGTAGAGAGTGCCATCTTGTTACAGGACAAGGCAGTGATGTTGATGTCATATGAGGTAGAGAAATTCAAATGTGTGACTTCCGTCCGGTACTCGGCGCCAGCCTCCTCCGGGAGGCAGCCCTCCAGGTGTGTCGCATTCCTCCAGTCTCCTCTGCTCACCTCCACCCGAAAGCCCGTGCTGGTGCCGGAAGGGCAGGCCCACCTCAGAACCAAGGTCGGCGTTTTGGGAACGACTTCACACTGGAAGGAGGCTACTGGGGCCGGATCTGCAAAGCAAGCACAGCTCCACGTGAGACTCTGGGGCTTCTGCCTTTGCCAACATGGAACCTTGGGGAGCAGTAGAATCCTGGCCCATCCATGCTGAGGAGATAAGCGTGTAGTGAGGCAGAAGAGGCAGAGGATGACCTTGAATCAGGCATTACTAAACCATGTGACCTTGGATCCTGCATGTAACTGCTCTGAGCCTCCAAGGCAGGACTCTGAGGATTACGTGAAACAAAGGCTGTCGGTCACCAGATTGGAAGAGAACGGGGCTCCCTGAGAGGCGGCTCTGTCATAACAGTGCAGAGACAGCAGCTCCTTCACCTACGGCATCTTATTTAGGGGTGAATCAGATGAGGCTTCCAGAGGTTAAGTATTAGGTTGGCCAAAAAGTTTGTTTTTTTCTGTAAGATGGTCCTGGTAGTGCTTTGTCATCTTTAACTTCATTCAGGACAATTTTTCTAGATTGTATTGTGACAGCTGTCCTATCAGCATGCATTTAAAAAAATAAACATCAAAATCGGTGAATTTTGGTGTAGCCATTTTAATATTGAAGATGGAAGAAAATACATGTTTTGGGCATATTATGCTTTTATTATTTCAAGAAGGGTAAGAACACAACTGAAACGCAAAAAAAAAGATTTGTGCAGTGTATGGAGAAAGTGCTGTGACTGAACAAATGTGTCAAAAGTGGTTTGTGAAGTTTCATGGTGGAGGTTTCTCCCTGGATGATGCTCCACGGTCGGACAGACCAGGTTAAGTTGATAGCGATCAAATTGAGACATTGAGAACGACCAATGTTATACCATGCGGAGATAGCCGACATACTCAAAATACCCAAATCAAAAACTCCATACTAATGTCCTGGGGGAGAACATCATCATTGCTTTAATGCTGCAGTACTTTTTAAAGGAGGAGGGCAAGTCACCGAGTGCAACCCCCTCATCCTCCACCTGAGGCCAGGCAAGGCAACCTGCCTAGTGCACACGGGCTCCCACAGCTCCTGTTCCATCCTCCCCAGTCCCAAATGCTCACGGAGACTTTTCTCCTGGTTTGGAGCTGCAATAATTATAGCTAAGAGAAGTGTCAGAAATGGAAACCACCCAAATTCTAAAGACCAGAGTCTAGACCAGGTGGGATGGAGCTCGAGTCAGCAAAGGTGACTCAAGGCTGCAGGGATTTCTTTCTACTCCATGTGAAAGGTCACAGGTCATTGAGGTACCAGCTCCTACACCCTCAGGGGGCTGATCCAATGAGTCTCCCGCCTTCCAAATCAGCCTGAACACACCTGAATGGCTTGGTCTAAGGAATGGAAGGTGCAGGTGCAAAGGGAGAGGAGAATAAGGTAGTCCCTGGGCCACAATTAGAGCTGTGAAGTCCTCATAACTGTCTGCAAAACAGTCTCTGGGCTACTCTCTGGAAGCTCCCTCCGCTAACCACAGGGCTCCCCTTCCCTTGACCACACCTTTTGGAGTGAGAGATAAGTATCGAGAAATGTGAAAAGCTAAGCATCCATTTTAACAACATCCTTTGCATCTGCTTCATGGAAAAAGCCAAACCATACATTACAATCTAGATGTCATCTGTGCCTCAGCCATTCCCTCTGGGGCAGGAGTGTCAAACTCGTTTTCACCAGGGGCCACATCAGCTTCGCAGTGAGGCTTCAAAGGGCCGAGTGTAATTTCAATTCCTTAACGGTTAAAAAGCAGTTACATTTATACAGTCCTAAAATTATTTCAGCCCCAATGAAAATGAGTTTGACACCCCTGCTCTAGGGCCTCACTGCCCACCCCTCGCCCTCTTGCCCCTGTGGACCCACGCCTGCCACCCTGGCCTCTCACTCCTCCTTCGGCACAGCGGGCACCCGCCAGCCTCAGGGCCTTTGCACTGGCTGCTCCTCTGCCTGTAATGCTCTGCACTCTGAAGTCACCCAGCTGGCTTTCTACTTCCTTCAGATCTTTGCTCAAAAGTCACCTTTTCTCTGAAGCCTTCCCCAGGCACCAGGCACCCTCAACAAACATCTACTACCCCTCTTCCTTGGTTTTTTCCCCTCTCCATGGCAGTAATCATCAAGCTACTGACTAACTTATCTTGTTTATTATGTCTTCCCCTCCAGAATAAAAGTTCCAGGAAGGCTGGGACTCATCTGAGCCATTTTAAAGTGCCTGGCATACAGTAAGTGCTCAATAAATATTTGTGGGATGAATAAATGATGAAGGCAGCAAGACAGCACTAATAAGCTAACAGGATGTCTCTGAGAGATCAGTGTCTATTGTGACAAACCACACAAAAGCTGACAAACCAAAGTCTAGGGCATACCTCCCTGCAAGCCCCCACCAGAAGAAGCCCCAGAAGCATCTAAGGCTACTCACCCATACAGAATGACTGCCAGCCAGGTCCCAGTGATTCGGTGACTTCCCCCACCCGGGCGAAGATCTGTACGGTGTACTCTGAGCCAGGTATTAACTCGGGGACTGTAGCATGGGTGACGCCAACACCCGTGACTACTTCTGTTGCGTTGCTGGAATTCTCTTCCCTCTCGATAAGAAGGCGGTAGGTGTACATGGGAGAAGCCTCGTCAGAGCTCTGCCAGTGGAAGGTTGCTGCGGTGGTGTTGGTGCTGATTTCAACGTCGGACACATTGCTGGGCCCTTAGTGAAAAAAAAATTAAAATTAAAAAAAAAAAGCACAGGTGAGCCTGAATGCCAGGACTCTTTTATACACTCACTGCCTCTACAAATAGCCTGGCTCCTTTCAGAAAAGAATGAATGAATCTAATATTTGCTGACTCAAGTGATGGAAGGCATCTCAAAAAGACATTCAGAAAATAATTATACCGATTAAATTCTCAAAAGAATAAAGTATTCGTGCTTCTTTTAACACTTCAAATGTATCTGCAATTCTCAAGATATAATTTCTCATCTGTTCCTGAAATCTGAGTAATGAAAGAGAAAACGTACACTGAAAAGACAGTAGAAGCTACCATCTCTACCACATATTTACTGGGACTGACTGATGGCAAAGGCCCGCCCTTGCCAAGGCATACAAAGCTCATCCTCCGAGCAGAATCTCCCCACACCAACGGGACAAGGACTCTCTGCTCCTGTCTGGGTCTCCAAGGAATGAATGAATGAGACAGTGTATGTTTCCCATGCTTATGGGATCACTTCCTGCTTCTAAAGACACCTCCATGTCCACAAGGCTCAGCACCGGTTCCTGGTGAGAAGAGCAGAACCTCTGCTGAGGCCAGCATTTTCAGCATAAGTTGTCTCACATTTGACCTGGAGCCGAGAAACAAGGGCCCCTTAGCCAATGCCTCCTTCCCACCCTCCAAGTCAAAGTCAAGGAGAACATTCCCTTAAGAGGGCCTCCTAAGACACTTACGTGTGTACTGCAGAATGGGGCTGGGGCGCCCCAGGACGCCTTTCACTTCCGGAACAATTGTGATGTTATACAAGGTGCCGGGGGTCAGGCCCCTGAAAGTGAAGGCTCTTTCCTTCACGTTGTGAGAACTGTTGGTCTGGTTAGCGCCGTGCACAGGCCTCAGGTCTAGGTGGTAGATGTAGTCAGAGGCGTTGTCTGTACTCTGCCACTCCAACCGTATCTCAGCAGTGGTGACGTGGGCCACGCGGATGTCACACACTCCACTGGGGCCTGGTGGGAGGAAAGGAAGGAAGACAGAAGTCTGTTAACGACCATCGTGATCTCCAGCTTTACTTCAAAGTGTCGGTCCAGAGGGCTTGCTCTTTCACCATCAAAGTCTCAAATGAGCTCACGAAGGGCAAACTCCAAACCTCAGGTAAGAAGCACGCATGCTCCATTCTTTCAAGAATTGTGGCTCCCTCCTAATGCAGAGGGACTTACCAGTTCCCCCGCTCAGTTCTTTGGGCCTTTGCTTTTGTCATAAACATGCCCCCAGTGGGGGTCTTCTAGAGTAAAAATCACGTTCAGTTTCCTGACCTGAGGGCTGGTGACCAGATGGGTTCAGTTTGTGAAAATTCATCCAACTATGCACTTAGGATATGTATGCTCTTCGGGTATATGTTAGTCTCAACAAATTGTTTGTCCTCAATCATTCCCTCAAAAGAAAACGTCTCCGTGAAACATGGCCACACTTACCAAAGAGAAAAACTGACATGGAGAGTCATTATTTACTAAGCGGGAAACTTTGAGGCCAGGGCGGGGAGGAGGGAAATGCACACACCCTCCGCTGTCAGAGCGAGGGGTCAGAAGTGGAGGCACCCACCTGAGCACCCTGGGGCCCATCTGTACTATGAACTCACCTCTACACACTAAACCAGCTACAGTACAAATGCAAAGATCAGGACCTAGAAATAACTAAACACAACTCGGTGGCATTAAATACGTTCAGAGTGTTGTGTAGCCATCACCACAAAGTATCTACACCCAAAACAGCTCACCATCCCCAACACAAACCCTGTCCCCATTAAACAACTACTCCCCTCTCCTGCCTTCCCCCAGCCGCTGGCAACCTCTGCTCTACTCTTTGTCTCCGTGAACTTGCCTATTCCAGGCACCTCATATAAGTGGAATCATGCAATGTGTGTCCGTCTGCATCATAATGTTAACGTTTTTAAGGCCCAACCACGTTGTAGCATGGGCCAGAGTTTCATTCCGTTTTATGGGTACTACTCTATCGTATATATGTGGATATTGTATAATGTGGATATGCCACATTTTATCTATCCATTCACCTGCTGACGGACACTTGGTTGCCTCTACTTTTGGCCACTGTGAGTCATGCTACTGTAAACACTGGTATATAGACAACTGTTCAAGTCCCTGCTTTCAATTCTGAAAAAGAATTGGAATTGTGGGGGTTATATGGTATGGTTCCCTATTTCAAAATTGCCTTTAATGCTGTTACACTTATTTTCCCCAATAATAAAAATAAAAGCTTTCAACAGTAGAATGGTAATCCCCTAGGAGTCTACTGCATTCTTCCAACTCGTTCATTTACATTCAATGAGACCCAGTTATAGGCAATAGTACAAGAGATGCCTTCTTCTCACGAATAGTCCTTAATTACTTTGCATCTGCACCATATCAAAGTGTCAGTCCACACTGTGGTTCAAACTCAGTCTCCAAAGCCAGACACAGACCAGTTCACTACCCAGTCACTCTGGGCTAGTTACTTAAGCTTGCAGAGCCCCTACTTCCTCCTCTGGAAAATGTTTTTAAATATAGGATGAAAACCCAGCATTTTGTACACCCCTAATACATTGCATTATTATTACATTAAGTTCCAGGCATTGGCAAGTCCCACAATATCAAGTCCCACAATCTCTGATTACCATTATCAACATTCTAAAAAGAAAGAAGAAATACATCAGGTCTGTCTGGGAAAAGTTCAGCCATTGTTAATATAATGAGAAGCTGGCACAGCATCAATGTAACCTGGCAGGCAGCCAAGGAGAGCAGACTGGAGTGTGCATGTGTGAACAGTGACAACTTCACTGTACTAGTCACTGGGAGCAGTAGACGTCATTCAGGGAGTGAGTGTGTGTACTGTGTGGCCACTACATTCCAAATGACTGAGTGAATAGAGCAACAAATCTGCAACAAATTTTGCATTAAGCTTGAACATTCCTCTGCAGAAACTATTTGGATGATTCAGAAGGCCGCAGCTATTGGGCAACCGGTGATTGGCAGCTTCATCATGACAATGCACCCACTCATGCATCATGTCTCCTGCAGAGTTTTTTGGTGAAACATCAAATCACCCAGGTAACTCAGCCCCGCTATAGCCCATATTTAGTGCCCTACTACTTCTGGATTTTCCCAAAACTAAAATCACCTTTGAAAGGGAAGAGATTTCAGACCATCAATGAGATTCAAGAAAATATGACAGGGCAGCAGATAGTGACTAGGAAAACTGTATGATGTCCCAATGTGCCTGCTTCGAAGGGGACTGAGACATTATTGTCCTATGTACAATGTTTCTTGTATCTTGTATCTTCTTCAGTAAATGTCTATTTTTCACAGTACATGGCTTGATACTTTCTGGATAGACCTTCATATGTTGCTGTTAAGACTCCATCTCAACACGTCTAATCTAAAATTCAGACTTAAAAAAAGGAGCTACTGCATTTCATCTGAGGGATGCATTTTAGCAGCTCCTTTCTTCTAGTACAGATCTTCCAAGTGACTATCAATCCTTAAGCCAACCAAAAGAACTGAAGAAACCTACACACTGAGAATCTGAGAAGCCCAACTGATTCCACATGTGGCTCAAGGACTGAGTCTCCTTTCTGCATCCTTCCTCTCTCTATGAAAAATTTCAGTTCTCTAGCAATCCAAGATCAAGGAATCCGGTATGTTTTCCAAACATTCCAACATGTCTGACTTCAAATTTTAGAAACAATGATGAACCATTAAACTGTTTTCATAAAATGCTTTTACCAATATCAATTAGCCTTCTAGAACTTACAATACTACTGCATCCCAACACCGTTTATGAAAAACTGTCAGGAACCTATCTGCCCAAAAGTAGAAGAATAGTTAAATAATTTATGATACATCTAGGCCAGTGGTTCTTAAAAATCTGGATCTCAGACTTACCTTCTTAAACATCAGTAAGGCTCTCAGAGAAATTTGGGTCATGGAAGGTATATTTATATTTATTATATTAAAAATTAAAAATGAGTAAGTTTTTTGCCCTGGCTGATGTAGCTCGGTGGATTGAGCACAGACCTGTGAATCAAAGGGTTGCTGGTTCGATTCTCAGTCAGGGCACATGCCTGGGTTGCAGGCCAGGTCCCCAGTAGGGGGTGTGTGAGAGGCAACCACATATTGATGTTTCTCTCTCTCTTTCCCCTTCCCTTCCCCTCTAAAAGTACATAAATAAAATCTTTAAAACATAAGACTATACAAGTTGTCGGGGCGATGGTATCATCCAGTGTCATGTGGAGTCTGGAAAACTCCACTGGACACTCATGATGAGAGGGTGAGCGTGAACACGGCAAACAACCCCTTAGTGCTGTGATAATAATACCCCCAAACTCTTGGGCTGAATCTAGGAGATTCCCAGAGATCCTGGGATCACACTTTGAAAACCACTGATCTGGCCCAGGGTCAACAAATCTTTTCCATAAGGCCACAGAGTAAATATTTTAGGCTTTGTGGGCCATATATATTCATATTATCTATTGCAATTACACATTTCTAGCACAAAAGAAGCCATAGACAGTACATAAATAAATAAACATGGTTGTGTTTCAATAAAACTATTTACAGAAACAGGCGGTTGGCCAGGTTTGGCCCATGGGCCATTATTATCTGTGGGCCCCTGATACAGAGAATAGAATGCCAGGAGGGTATGAAAATTATCCTGTAGAAATACAAAGTATTCGTACTGACAGAGGGGAATGCTTATAGTAAAATGGTATATGGGGAAAAAAGCAGATTACACAACCTCAGGGATAAGACGTTTGTCCAAGAAAAAATACATAGGTGTGGATGTGTGTGTGTATGTGTGCTTACATATATCTTTAGGTTATAAATCATCATGCATCAAAAGTTACCAGTGATTATCTCTGATTGATGGTTTATATGTGATTTTCTTCTTTTTCTTGCCTGTATTTTACAAAACGGATGTGCATTACTGTCATTGTAAGGTGTTGTTGGTTTTTTTTTTTAAGTTTTTTTAGATAATTAAAAGAAAAGCAATATTTGGAAAACCTGACATCTATAAATTATACTGATCTCCTTTAAGAAACATCACTGTTTCACAGAAAACACAGCCTCTTGGCTTACCAGTTGTATTGCAAATGTTCTGGGAATCCCCTTCAGTCCCATTTCGTCCTAGTGGAAATATTTCAAAACAATACTTGGTGCCAGGGTATAAGTCACCAATGAAAATACTGCTTTGGTTGGTTTTTGCCGTCCGAAGTATTCCAGCTCCGTCCTGCCTGGTCAGTATCTTAAAGGAATCTGAGTCTTTGCTCCTCCAAGCTAAGCCAATACTCCTGGTGTTGACAGCCGTGACTCGAAAGTCAAATACTGGACCAGGACCTGCGGGAAGAAGTGGAGGACTAGATAAGAATCTCCCTCCGGGTGACAAGGGGGACTGAACCTCGCCAAATGTCTACACCGAGAGTCAGTGACACCTGACCTCTCTTTTCCTCTTCTTTGTCCTGTCACCTACAACGCAGACCTGCTCAGAAAGCGGTACTTTGGCCACTGCGAGAACACTTGGCTACAAGAGTGCAGAAATTGTTAGCCTAGGTTGTTCAAAGCCATTCACAGGAAATGAGAGGAGGTATGAACCCCAGAGGTGAGGGTTCAGGGTACAGAGTAGGACCTTGGTGGCTGCCAGTGTGCTTCCAGGGAAGGAGCAGACATTCGAGTAAAGCATTCTTGTGGGACCAGCCCTGGGTCCAGAGACAGGCACCCCCGGTTAAAGTCCCCCCTCCACCACTGGCTAGCTCTGGGCAAACCATTTGGGCGTGCTGAGCCATAGTTTTCTCCCCTGTGAAACAGGGATCCCAATGCCTACCCCAAAAGCCACTTTTATCTCAATACTACCACAGTACTATACTACTCCACTACTGGTACACCATTACTGTTTCATATTAAGTTACATTAAGTTACTGGACCTTCTTCAGAACAAACAGCTTTTAATACGCTGCCTATCATCTTATCTTTAAGGGACAGTTAAGCAAACAAGGGATGAGACACAGCTGTGCCCTGCCTCATTATAATGTCAGCATCTTAAGGACAAAAAGACATGAATATGTCCCACACTAGAACAGTCTTTATAAGCACAGGCTGGAGTTGACACAGCCCAGCTGTTTGATTCCACCTCTGTAACTTGCCAGGTGTCACACCTGCCTACAGTACTTCTTTCAGCCTTGGCTCCCTCATCCATAAAGCAGCCTAATGCCAACCATGTGACAGGGCTGTGAACATTCACTGAGACAGAGCAAGGAAAGGCCATCACACCACGCTGGGTGTGAGGCAGGGACAGTCAACGATGGCCGTTACTACATCCAGATCCTGAAAAGGTGAAGTCCCGTGACTCACACACTCAGTTGGGCTTCTCCGGAGGGCAGGGACAGAGCCTTGTATCTGGGCCCAGCGCAGGGCAGGCAGACAGGAAGGAAAGGCTAGCAAGCAATGTGTGAACTCACGGGTGTACACCTGGAGGAAGCCCGGCATGCCCTCAGAACCATCCTGGAAGGAAGGATGCACTGTGATGTTGTATAAGGTATTCGGGCTGAGTTCAGTGAGGACAGTCTGAGTCTTATTGACAGTGAAGTTGAAGGAATTGGTGTCCCCAACAACTTCTATGTTGTAGGTGTAGAGCAAGCATGACCCATTAGCATTCATTTTCCATGTCAGGGTCATGCTTGTGGCACTGATGTTGGCAGCTTTGAGGTCCAAAACCTGAAAGGAATCTGTGAAGACACAAAAAGAGTTCACAACAACCAGAATGGCCAAGCCAGAAAGAGAGAGAGAGAAAGCTGTCATCAGGGCATATCATCTAGTCTAAGAAACACTCTCAGTGATGGTTCCTTCCAATTTCATTTAACCACAACACACAAAAATGTATTGGGGTCCCAGCAAAAGTCAGGCATCTTCTTCTAATAGAAACAACCTGGCCAACTGCAGCTGCATAGTTGTTCTTTGTTCTTCTTGTGACATGGTGGACTCCTTAGTGGGCAGCTGACCACACATTACCTGTACAGCACCCAACCCCCTCTTCTGAACAGCATCCCATAGCCCCTTGGTGGGAGGAAGTGCCTGCCACCCATGTAGAAGCTGGGGGAACAGCATCTCCTATCCCCAGCATGGAAATCCAAAAAGCGGGTATGTAACAGCCTCTCCATTTTGGGACTTTGAATCCTGAGAGAGAACCAGGTCCAGTGTGGTGCAGCCCCCAGAGTTTCCTGGATAATAATCTGTTTGCTGTCTTTGGTCCTCCAGCCCCCACCCCATGCCCTCTCTTCTGTGGGCCTATGACAGCCATTCGGAACAGATGTACTTTTGGATAATATAACCAGAGTCAGGTCATGCTGCTGGCAGCCAAGCCCCCAGGAACCACAGTGCTGCAGTGTTTGCTCCTGAACCCACAGAGCCCACCATGTGTCTCCGCTCCCTGTCTATATTGGAATTCCCTGAGGGTGGGGGCTGTGCGGTTCTTTGCCCCTCATCAGCATCAGTCCAAACAGCCTCCAAGTACTGGTCAACTTACAGAGCCGGTGTGCTGCTAAAAAATAGAGGTAGGGAGCAGCAACCTGCATGTCAATAAGCTTCAACAGAAAGATCAGTGTGCTTTCCAAGGTCAGGCCAAAAGAGGAAACTAATTCTCTTACCTCAGGGGCAAAATACTTAGCCAGCATTGACAAAATGAATATCGGTTTATAAGAGAAAAACATGACACCAGCTTGTCTCGTTGGCTCACAGGCAGAGATAGGACAGAAAAACACGAGGCAGTCCCCAGGGTCTGCACACAGGGGCTGCTTGCTCCCTTTGCTTTATTGAACCCAGTGAAAGAAGTGTCTTGGACACAGAGTTAAGAACCTCAATGGGTCTGCTCTGTCCAAAATCTCTTCCAGAAAACTCCTGACAATAAAACTACTTGTGAAGCAAGAGCTAACTCAGAACCAGAATCACAGAAGACATAACTTTGTGCTAGAAATTCTGGCTGAAGCCATTCTATGAAGTCCAACATACTTGTCCTGAATTCTGTGGCCATGGGCTGTCCTTCTGTGCCATTCCCTGCTTGAGAATAAACAGTGGCCTTGTACCATGTGCCAGACTTTAATCCAAGAAGCAGGACTTCCGTTTTATTGGATGGAGAAGAAGCAGAGGGTTGTTCATTAGGATCGAGTTGGCATTTGTTCACAGGGGCAGTCCCAGCCATGCCCCCTGTGCTGGCGGCATCTGTATCAAACACAAAAGGCAAAGACATTAACTGCACCAGAAGCACACCCCTGTCTTCTTTCAGTCTGCACAGCTGGCACTCCAGAAGCATCTGTTGCCTTCCTCCCCCAGACCTGCCTGAAAAGGCCCCGACCCAGGGCAGATACTTCACTCCACACTTCTATTCCAAGAAGCACCACAGATATTTGCACTTCTCTTTCAAACTCATCTATTTTCATCTCTCTCCCTTCATTCAGGAAATCATCTTCTCCCCTTTGAGACCAGTTGTGGGCTTCCAGGGACAGCCACAAGATTCAAAGGTGGCTCAACAGAACCCATTTGAGGACTTGTTCCCCTGACCAGATCCCTGTTCATAGGGAGTGAAATTGCTGGTGGCCGTCTCCCCTTGAGTTGGGTGGAGGGAGACACTCTGAAAACAACACTGATAAAAAGGAAGAAGACATGAGCGTCGTCACCTTGTCTCTTTCTTTCAGCCCTGGCTGCCCATGGCAGGGAAATCTTATGAGCCAGTAAGTTGCTCTTCTAGTCTCAGCTACGGAAAGTCTGGTTTCTGTCACGTGTAATCAGGTTTCCTAGCGCCCACTTTGTAGCTCTGTTTCCTTATGCGTAAAATGGGGATGAAATACTTGTTCTTCTCAAGTCACAGAGTTCCCCAGAAAATGCTGAAATCTGCAAATGACTACTCCACTGTCACTGCGGGAGAAGTCTGCTAGACCTACCTAAGCCAACCCTTTATTCAGGGCATGTAGTATGTTCCTCCAGTGGCCCTACTTGGGTTAACACATCTGTTATTTGTTCAGCTGAAAGTCTGAAAAGCTACCCAGCCCAGCTACTTTCCTGGATGCCAGATTCCCAGAAGTTTCAACCCTCCTCCCCTTGCCCTGCTGAGCCCCAGTGTGCCAACCTGTAAATAAAAACATTTTTTCCTCCTTCCTCATACAGGTGTGGGGTCAAACTGAAAAGTGCAGGAGGAGCCCTCTACAAAAATCTAAAACTCCATACAAATATAAGAACAATATTTTTAAGAAGCATGAAGTTACTGAAAGGCAAAACCAGCAAACAGACAAGAAGCACACTCTTGTAACTCACCTGAGCCAAGTCCTCCAGCCACGGAGTCTATCTGTGTCTCCTCTGATTCTGAAACACATCGGGCCTTATAGGTAAACCCTGGCTTCAGGTCTGTAATGTTGACTGTTAAGTTTTGATCCAACTCCTCATGGCTTCCCTTGTCTTCAAGGAGAATCCGGCAGGCGGTAGTGCCATCGCTAGTCTCCCAGGTGAGAGCAACTTCCGCCGCACCCTTGAAGGTGACGCAGAGACGAGAAACTGGAAGAGGCTCTATTTGAAAAACAGACAATTGGCACTGATGGATAGAGATACGTGTAATCACTTTTCATTAAGAATGACTGGGGACATTGGTGTCTCAATATTGCCCACTAAAAACACTTCCTTTGTATCAGAGTCTAGTACAATTCCATCATTTCACAGTAGGAAAAAACATATATCATATGCAGAAAAGAGGAAAAGAAAAACTCTTAAAGCCAAAACTTTTCAGGATCGGTACTAGTCTCCAAGACAGTGAACCAACAGTGATGTGACCCTCTTCTAAACTGTCCCTTTAAACAGCAGCACTTAATTACACCTGCTGTAGACATCAGGAACAAAGCTTCAAACCAAGTGATTGCTTGCTATGTCTAAAGGTCTCAAGTCAAGACAATACAGGTAATATCCTTTCCTAATCCCAAGACATTTCTGCTAAGGAGCTCATCTCTGCACTCCAAACCCAAGGGGATTTTTCAGAAAACTTTTAATTTATACTATCCCCACACTGTCCTTTCAATCACCTTATTTGGCTGTCAGTGACATAAATCAAACCATTTCAGCCAAAATGGCATCCACACCCTTCATTTTTTTTTAAATTTTTTATTGTTACTCTATTATAGTTGTCCCAATTTTCCCCCTTTGCCTTCCTCTGCCCAGCCCACCCCACATTCCCACAGTCAATCTCCATGCCGTTGTCCATGTCACTCCTTTCATAAGGTGAGAATATGGTCTACAGAGGCAGGTGACTTGCTCAGGAATGCCCACTACTGGTAGTGTCGGGTAGGGCTCCTGCCCTAACCAGGTAGTGTTGCAGACAGAGCAGAAACCCTGCCTGACGTCTGCAGGTGGCTGGACTTGAAGACAGCAGTCTAGATAATTGCCAGGCTCCATCTAGCTCTGCAGTGAGCTGATCCACTCTGGGTCCTATTCTTCACATCAAATGTTTCTGAGGCAAAGGTTTCTAAATTAGGTCACTCGTATGCTTTTTTTTTTTTTTTTTTAATAGAACACCAATACACTAGATGGCTCAATGAGCCTGGTGACCTATTATGAACAACACTGTACTACAGGGGTCAGGAATCAGGCCCCCTGTGTTCCCACCACTTGTAACTTTGGGACCTCACAAGAAACAACTTCTCAGCTTTATAGTCTCTTCCACTATAGCTCTCAGGGTTACTGTGAGGACAAAATTAAGGCCCTGGCTGGTGTGGCTCAGTGGGTTGAGTGTCAGCCTGAGAACTGAAAGGTCACCAGTTCGTTTCCCAGTCAGGGCACATGCCTTGGTTACAGGCTAGGTCTCCAGTTCGGGGCACATGAGAGGCAACTAATCGATGTTTCTCTCCCTCCCTTCCCCCCTCTAAAAATAAATAAAATCTTCCAAACCAAAATTAAGGACAAATACGTGTCCAGTAAGCAGTAACTGATGAACACAGCCTTGTCCTCAGGTGCTATAAGGTAGAGTGAGGGTCCTCAGCTCCTGGCTGGATGCTTCCTGCCACCTCACTGCCTCCTCCTTCCCATCATCACCAATCCTCTAGCCCCTGGTCCCGATCACCATCTCTAAATTCTGTCTTCTTTTCCCCCCTTAATTCTCCTCTATCTCCTTCTTTTCCTCTCTTTCACAGTATAATACGGCAAACCTTTATTGTGTGTAGATTTTTTCCCTCTAAAACTGTGCCCAGAGGAGCTCCAGGTTGTTTTGGGGGAGGTATGGGAGGGGGGTGGGGGGCGGGAAGGGGAGGTACCCAAGATACCCCACCCCTCAGCTCTTCTCTCTCCAGTTCTTTTTACTTACTGAGCTTCTGGGAAAGATTTTGCTTAAAGAAATTATTTCCTGGCTGGGAAAAAAAGGTAAAAATGCCTAGTCTAGTGTTTTCCAGCTCCATGGGCAGAGGGCACTGGCCCCTATAGGCAGCTGCTTCAAGCCCTGGGCTCCAAGAGGTGAGGCTCGTGGCTTCACCAGCCGAGGAGATCATGCCCCAGGTTGGGAAAACAACAGTGGGCCTCTTTCTTAAACATTTGCTTCTTCTCAGCTTAAAAAATTCTCCTCGTCTTTTTTTTTCTTTTTTTTTATCTTTGGTTCTTTTCAGCTTTAAAAAGAAAAGAGCTAAATTTGCAGCTATAACAGGGGACCCAAGATATTGACATCTAAGCTAAGTAAAAATCAAACTGAATACAAATCTAAATTTAGTCAAACGTCACTGGGCTCTTTCATTTGAAACATGCATTCCTC
Organism: Anoura caudifer; assembly: GCA_004027475.1. NCBI lineage: Eukaryota > Metazoa > Chordata > Mammalia > Chiroptera > Phyllostomidae > Anoura > Anoura caudifer. Next base: position 98,551 of record PVKU01004020.1, read on the forward strand.
TATAAAATATACCAAAATTTCAACCCCAAGGAAAACTCCTGGGAATATAAACTCAGCATCAACTTTCCTGGGGAGCTCAGAAGAAGCCTTGTAATTACTGACACCTCAAAACACATTTCTAATGGGGTCTCTGCCTCCAAGTCTTAGCAGAAAAGTGTTAACCAATAATAACAAAAGATTTTTACAACTAAACAGTTGGAATTAGTTAAAACATCCCCAAACACAAAGGCCCTTAATGCTGAACAATCAGGCCACCTGAACGCCTGGACCTGAAACAATAGAGAACCTTTTTTCCTCTTCCACAGTTAATGAAAACTTCTCTCTTTTCAACAGGCAACTTGAATGGACAAGGCTCTAGGCTACCGGCAAGAAGGAATGGTTCAGGATCATCCCTGGGAGCTGGTCAGCTTACCTGTAGTGACAGTTACAACTGAGGTGTCTCTCTGAGTCCCATTTATTTCTAGAGTGATGGAGAAGCTATATAAAGTTGCTGGACTTAAGTTTGTGATAGTAATGCCGCTTCGACTTGCAACGTAACTCAGCTGCCCATTTTTACTCTCTACTTTATACTCGTAATCAGAATCATCTGCGCCACTGTTGTTCCATGTTAGATTCACACTGGTTGGACTTTTGGAAGCAACTGCAATGCCATACACAGGATGGGGTTTTATTTTAATATTGTTTCCAAAGACAAAGAAAAGAAAAAAATTACATTGACAAAAGAAATGTAAGAGCAAAGCCTGACCTGTATATCTACTTTCCAGGTGTGAATTTTGCAGTCACAGAATTTCATTTCTCTTTATATTATCTCCTACAATTCCCTCCACCAAAATACATTTAGCCACATACACATACATGTATACATGTGTGTTTGTGAAACAAAAGGCTTTAAAACAGAGACAAAAATGAGAGGTTGGCCATGTTGGCTGTGACCTAAGCAAGGGTTACATCTCTACAGAAGCAGGTACAAACGGAGATCAAAGATGCAAAGTGAGTCTGTCTCCCAATTCTCAGAAAACAACCACATTTGGAGAGGCATTCCATGGCGCAGAAGCATCTGATCACTTTTTTGTCAAACCCTGGAATCAGGAGGAAGCTCCATAGTTTTCTGGCATGAAGATGACAAGGGACAGAATCACATATTAGGGGAAGGAACTGGTCTTCAAATCCAGATCCAGACATAAGGACCTGCTCTCTCCAGCCTTAGCTCTGTGACCTGGAATTGGTCTTGTCACACCTCTCAGCCTTGGGTTCCTCTGCAGACGGCTCCGATATACTACATTAACCATAAAGGGTGATTATTACGGCGGCCTGACATGGTAAGCATGGCCTCTGGACAAGGACATTTTAAAATCTGGGTTCAGAGTACAATCCTGCTAGTCGTCAGTCATGTGATTTTCTTCAAAGTCTTCTCACCTCGCTGAACCTCACGTTCACTGTCTGTCAACTTGTGGATTAAAACCATGTACATGATAGTGGCTATTAACTGTAACCGTGACTGCAGAGTGGATGCTTCCTCACCACATTCACGACCAAGACGGGCCAGCCAGCAACAGAAGAGAAAGCACAGCAGTGAGGCCCTTCTTCTCGAGAACCTGGGGACTGGCCCCAGAAGAGAAAGAGATGGTACCTGGATCAGCACCTGGGCAGCATGCACATGACCTTCAAATGCCAGCTTGGAGAGTGTGCCTAACCTGGCAGCTGACTGGTACATGAGATGCAATCATTAACAAGTCCGTGAAAAGGGCAGGAGAGGAAACGAGAAAAAAAAAAAGGAACAGTCAGGGAAGTCTCGTGGCCCACAGTTCAAGAGACATCATGCCAGGAAACCCCTCCAGACTTGAGCTTCCTGCTGATAGGGTAACAGGGTCACAGTAGCATGGGTGGCAGGTTATCGCTGGAGTGACAATGACGATCGATGCTGATGATGGTGTGGGGGCTGACACGACAATAGCCGTAGTCATAGTGGGGGAGGCAGCAAGGACAGCAGCCATCTTTGGGACCATATTCTAGGCTCTGTACCAAGTGCCGTACGTGTGTACATTTGCTCACTGATGCCTCATGACAAGTGCACACGGAAGGCTATGGCACTATTTTTACAAAGGAGAATGTGTTGAGAACTCAGTTTTACTGTATTGTACAGAGATTCTGGGGAGGTTTTAGAAAAGCAGGTGCTTAACTTTCGATACTTCACAAAATAAAGCATGTTTTAAAATATGTTTCTATGGGGATGGCTGGGGTGGGAGGCAGTAGTGGGGAGAAATGGAGACAACTATACTCAAACAACAGTAAAAAATGTGAAGAAAAATAAAAAATAATGAAAATTAAAAATGTTGTTAAAATGTGTGTATGGTTGTTGTTATTTTTAATAAGGGTGAAGACACTGAAGTCTAAGAGGACCAGAGACTTGCCCAGGGTCACAGAGCTAGAAACTGACAGGGCCAGGAAGCCAACCAGGGTCTCTGACTCCACACCTGTGCTCCTAACCGCTCAGTGCAGTAGACTGGTCACAGACCAGGCAGAACGAGGGCTAGGGCAGCTCGCAGAGGAGCCAGGATACCCTCCGACCAGGCAATAGGGCCAGGGATGGGGAGAAGAGTGATGCAAGAAACTGCTTTTCACTGTGGAAGCTCAGATAAAGTGAGCTCAAATACACTGCAGAAAGGAAGACATTTACATTCTCTAAACCCCACAAATGATCCCAAAAGAAGAGTCTTGCTCACTTGTCCACACTGAATCAGGGCTCTTCTCAGTCTCTGAGATATTCCATTGACTCTGGTTGCTGAAATCAGTCACAGCTGGAACTGAATAGTTTACTGGCGCCTCACTAGGATGAGCCTCAGCGGTTGCAGACACTATAACTGGGCTACAGATGGTGCCTAGAATTTAGGAAAGAAACACAAAATGCAAACTAATAAAACGGTACCTCCACCATATACTCACAACACATTTTTATCATAACTTGTAAAATGTAAAATAGTCTCCTCATCTCCCCATCTCTTGCTTTAAAATTTCACTTCTACGGGCAGACATTTTCTTCTTTCACACCAGTGATTCAAGTCTGCACGTGGTATCAGCTTACTGACCAAACTAACGAGGCAGAACAGGCAACTGCAGAATTCTTCCCATCATTTGCACAGACAGCGCATGATTCTGTCATTAACTGAGATTTCCTTATGAGAAAGTTTCAGCAAGATCTGCCCCCTTTATAGGGCGATCTGAGAACAGTCTAATTATTTCATCCCTATGGTTCATAGACTTTGGGATTTTACCAATTCCAGAAAAAAAAAGTTCCCAAATTCCGAGGACAAAAGCTACCAATTTTTTCCATTTTTTTAAAAAAACTGCCAAATACAATTCTCTTTATTTCTTATTGAAACATTTCATCACTCAAAAGAAATGATTGAGTACATAATCCCAGACAAGGTAGTACTTTCAACTGAATATATTTAGCTTCATTAAAAACTTACTCTCATATCCTTATTTTTCTCACTTTTACTGTAGACCTGGGAGGGGTGCTACAGACCAGCTCTAGTTAGCAAGTGGGATGCAGCCCTCCACATGGAAGGAAAAATATAAAAGCAGCTGTCTGGTTCTCTAAAGATTATGCAAACCTTGGACACCATTTAAAAATTGCAGGGCAATGTAGCAACCGAAGAAAATACTTATGAGATCACAGCACATAATATAAGTCATACTGCAACATCATTTCAACTAAGTTTTTTTTAAACACCCATGGATGTAGGTTGGAAAAAGAAATCACAGAAAATATAAATATTTTATTTGTCCAGGTAGTACAGCTGATTGAATTCTTTTTTTTTCCCACTAGCTGTTTCCTCCCCCACCCTACATCTAAAGCACAACTGGAGAAACTAAGCAAGTGCTCACAAATGAGCACTTTCGGTGATTTCACATTGCTGTGAATGTTGCTGTGTCCATCAGGGGGCAGTAAAGAACAAGAGTGGAGAGGGAAGTGGTACTTACCATTACAGTTAGTCTCACACAAAATCTGGAACAGAAAAAGAAAACGGAAGTCAGCAGATTCACTCAGCTACGGAAAATGCAAATCAGAAATAAAGCAGCAGAGAATTTAATAATGGGGCGGGGCACTGAGAAACCCATTAAGGAAGGCCTGCAGGCCGAGGTCAGGGTGTGGGGACACAGTGCAGGAACTCGTGTGGCCGTGGGTCAGTAACAAACAATGGCTTCCCTTGGCTGCATGGAGGCTCTGGCGGTTTGGCTTGCCAGAGTTTGTCCTCACAGATACTTCCAACACTCCTTCCTGCCACTGCATCTTGAATTGAGACAGAAGGACCCAGAAACAAAGTCCCAATTCTCTGGCCAGAAAGAAAGGAAGGCAGGACCCTATCGGCCTTCCCCAGAGCCACTTCCCGGTCTTGACTGCAGAAGGGAAAGCTGATGTGGGGCAGAGGAGACCCATTGGCCTTGGGATTTCCATTGTGCAAAAATTCACCTTCTTCCTTCTACCAGTAGGTGGCAATAATCCTTTTTTTAAACCTATGGCATGCAGCGTTGGGAAGAATGAATGTTTGACACAGAAGGACCTTAAAGATTGTTTAGTTGATAACGTCTCCATCTGCCATCTTTTGGCCCCTGGGGGTCCTCAGATATTCATCAGGGTCCATAAATTATTTCCCCATGCTTAAAAGCCTAAGTTGTGTGTTCTACTGTTTCGTAAGCATGCATTTTTCAAAGCTTCGTCCTTGTGAACAGAAAAATAATCGAAAGAGAACTTAGTGGGGAAAGAAATTATCCTGCAGCCTCTCATCACACTTAGAATAAAATTCAAACTCTGAGCCATAGCCAGTGGCCCCTCGGACCTCCTCACCCCATCTTGCCTTTAGCAATGTTGTGGAAACTGGTTTCCCCCTTAGAGGCTTCACGAGGTTGCCTTCTCCGAAACACTCCACCCTGAACTTCCCATGGCATGGGAAGTGCCACCTCTTCAGAGTTCTTTTCCCACCAACCATGGAAATCGGTGCCCCAGACTCTCCATCACATCGCTGGTGTGCTTGCTCCTCGGCATTCACCTCCGTTGCTGTCAGACTCCTCCAACTAAAGTCTACGCCCCACCAGAACAGAAACCTCGTCTGTGCCCTGTGCCAAGCATGGTGCACACAGTAGGCACTCAATCAATGCCACTGAAGGAAAGAATGGGCCTCTTGTTTTGCAGGGGAGGCAATCCCTAAGGTCCAAAGATGGGAAAAGACTAGCCCCAAGGTTCCATGACAAGGCCAAGGCCAGCTGGGTCCAGGAGCCTGATTCTCCAGCCCAGCATCCCCTCCCCTCACCCCACCCTTTGCACCTACTGAATGGAGAAGACAAGGACAACACCCATTTTCACCCTGTGAGTTAGGAAGACAGAAGGAAGGGCCTGTTCCCTGCCCCATCTCTCAGGGCCCCAGGTACCAGCCTTTAAAGGAACCCAGTACTCCTCCTCTCTCTCCTCACTCCCCACAGTGGGGGCCAAGTCCTGCTGATTCTCCTATCCTACCTGCCCCCAAGTCTCAAACTTCCATCCCCAGCACCCACTCCATGCTCATGCCCCCATCATCTCAGGCCTAAACTTTCTCAGCTCATCTTCCAGCCTCCAGCCCCTGCCCCTCAATCCATGCTGTGCGTCAGTCCACACAGTCCAGCATGGGTCACAGGAGAGAGGGACAAAAAAAAAAAAAAACAACAATGAGTTGGTTACCAGACAAGTAGCTCAGGGCAGCAATTTCGGGGGGCAGGAGGGGGAGCAGTACTCAGAAAACATTAAACCTTTGTGGACCACACCCCACGAGATACCCAACACGGCAGACACTTGATAACACAATTTGAAAGAACACAACCAAAGAAAGCTCATCTGTCTAAAATGACTGTGACTGTAGGATGGCACGCCCCAGGCCCTTGCAATGTTTCTGCTTGTGTGCGTATCTGTGCATAGGAGTCCACCCAAATATTGCTGAAAAACACTCAAGCACTGGGCCTGCCCTCCAACTGTTTACAGAAAAGTAAGGGAATAAGACATGTGAATAAGTTTTTCAGGGTAGGAAGCCCTGACAAGCCATTGAACAAGTACTCTTGGCCTGGAGCTAAAGCAGAAGCTCAAGGTAGAGGGAGAGAGGGAGGGGGGCAGGTGACCCAAACTGCAGCAGGACAGATGGCGGGAGCCCCTGGGGTGCGTGCCGTTCATTGAGGGAAGTCACAGCAGGGAGCATGTGAGGTTGAAGAGCGGCTGCACATTTCCATCTGTGTCCTTTACTGTCCTGGACTGTGCCAAGGAGCTCTGCGTTCTCAAGATGCAAGTGTAAGGATCACCACCAGGGCAAGAGGCAAGTTTCCAGAGATGAAAACCACAGCTTGGACTCTGTCTTCTCCACGCACTGTACTCGACATGCACAGTGCTGATGCTGCCAGGCACTGCTCCAAGTATTACACTTACAGATGTTAATTCACTCAACCCTCTGAAGGGCCCTAAAAGGTAGGCACAGGTCCCTAGTGGGCCCGTGAGCTGCAGGGCCTGGACTTGAATCCAGGCTGTCTCCAGCGTCTGGGTCCTTAATCACTAGCTACAATACCTCCTACTGTAGAGTGGCTGGAGAAATTTACTGGGATTTAGAGAAGGTTTAAAAAGTAACTTTAACAATATTATCAGTGTGCTTCTTTCTTCTCTCTACCCTCCAGAAAGTAAAGTCAGGGTGGTTTGGGGTTTGTTGTTGGTGTTTTTTTGGTTTGTTTTTTTTTTTTACAAATTTGAGAATGGTTTCTCCTGCCAACCCGCCAAACAAGGCCCTCGGTGTCATGCAAACACACCAGCCTGTGGCTCTCTGAGGCTCATGGTGAAACAATGGCCAGTAACACTGCACCACACAGCTCCCCATCTTTCCTGGCCTCACTCTCCCTTGTTTTCCCTCATCTTGACCTAAGCAGGCCTAATTTCCCAAACAAAGCATCAATACGTTAATCCTGGCCTCAGACTAAGACATGGGACAAGGGGACCTAAGAGAAGTCTGCAAGGGGGCTCCTGGGGAAGAGCTTCCTCACTAATAAAAAGGAACAACATGGCAGGACATACTATCCTGCTTTGCTGGACTCATCAGATCTGCCTGTGATGCCTAGAGCAGCTGCAGCCACTGTGCGACAAGGAGGAAAGAAATCACCCACCTGCTGAAGATGGCAGATGAGGAGAAAGATGGAAAACACCTGACTCCTTGAGCTGCTAACTCGACCAACCCTAGACCCTTTCTACCTCCAGACTTCTCAGCTAGGGACATGCAACCCCCTTATTATTTAATGACTCTTGTTTGGGTTGTCTATTATTTGCAACCAAAAGGTCACTAGTTGACACAGTAACAACAGCAAAGCAAAGCAACTAATTTTCACAATATCCCCCATTTTTACATATGAAGAAAGCGAAAGGCCAATGATCTGCCATCCAGGGTCACAGGGCTGGTCAGGAAGAGGTAAAGCCAGCATGCGAGTTCACATCAGCCGGGCCCCAAACTCTTGCAATGAGCACAGAAAAAGACCCTTGCAAACAATACCCCTCAAGATGCCTGGCATTGTGGACACTTCATAAATGCTTTTTAAAAGAACACAATCAACACAAAGCTCATCTTTCTAAAACTAGCTCAAAGCCTTGTTGTGCCTGGGGATGAAGTGGAAAGCAACCCATCTCCACAGATTCATACACTAAGCACCAAAATTCACTGCACAAAAAAAAAAGGGAAGTTGGGGACAAGTTTCCAGAAGTGACAGCTAAACATGATGACCAAAATAACCTCAGCTCCTTCCCCTTCTAAGAGGACCCAAAAAGGCCCCAGTGGTTGTTAATCGAAAAGGATTCCTTTTTCTTAAATAAGTCCCTTTAACGTTTAAGAAAAAAGAGAAGATCAAAACTATGAACATTAAAATGGCAACAAATTCACAACTAACAACAACTGGATCTAAAAAAACAAACTAAGCAAACAACCAGAACAGGAACAGAATCATAGGTATGGAAAACATTTGGAGGGTCATCAGCGGGGAGGGGGAAGAAGAGAATGGGAGGAAAGGTTCAAGGATTAATAAGCATAATCGGTAGGTACAAAATAGACCGGGGGGACCTGGCTGGTGTGGCTCAGTGGATTGAGTACTAGCCTGAGAACCAAAGGGTCACCAGTTCAATTCCCATTCGGGGCACATGCCTGGGTTACAGGCCAGGTCCCCAGTTTGGGGCATATAAGAGGCAACCACACATTGATGTTTCTCTCCCCCTCTTTCTCCCTCCTTTCCCTTCTCTCTAAAAATAAATAAAACCTTTTTTTAAAAAAAAAAATAGACAGGGGGAGGTTAAGAACAGTATAAGAAATGGAGAAGCCAAAGAACCTATATGCGCAACCCATAGACATGAACTAAGATGGGGGAGTTGTTGGAGGGAAGGTGGGTACTGGGTGGAGGGGTGCAAAGGGGGGAAAATTGGGACAACTATAGTAGCATAATCAATAACATTATTTTGTTTTAAAAGATTCCACCGAAACCATCCCAAGTGCAGAAGTCCTGCACCCTCCCCTAAAGGTCCCTCACCAGGCAGCTCCAAATCCTGGTCGTGGTAGAAGTGAGCCTTACAGGCTCCATGGCATCAAATCCTCACAGCACATTGATAAAATGAGATTATCGTCCCCTTTTACAGATGAGGACACTGAGGCTCAGAGGGCACAACCTGTGGTCACAGAGTTCCTGGGCTCTATGAACCTGCCCCAGGCCCAGGAGGCCTCTGCAGCTCTGAAAAGAGCTGCTGCAAGAGCTGCTTTGCGCAGACACAAAACCAGCACTTTCCACTCTCTCTGTCCTTCTGGACAGGAATTGAACCAGAAAAAGCATGCAGAGCCAAGCCCAGGCCAGGGCACATCGGCTCCAGGGTCCTTGCCCTTCTCCACCTGAGGCTCCAAGCCCTCTCCCCCAGGTGGTCAGCAGACCCAGGGATGAGAGGGTTGCAAAGGAGCCCTCCTGGAGCAAGGACTCGGAAACACCCGGAGGCATAGCCCCGGGACCCAAACTGAGTCAGTGGGCACAGTTTGCACAAAAGACCGTGGGTGTCAGGGCAGCACTGTTCACAACAGTCAAAGGTGGAAACAGCCTAATCGTCCATCTAGGGATGAATGGAAAAACAGAACGTGGCAGATTCATGCAATGGAATACTAGTCAGCCAGAAAAAGGAATGCAGTTCTGATACACGTGACAATGTGGATGAACCTTAAAAACATCACACTAAATGAAAGAAGCCAAACACAGAGGCCTGCATTTTGTGATTCCATTCATATGAAGTGTCCAGAACTGGGAAATCCCTAGAAACAGAAAGCAGACCAGTAGTTGTCAGGAGCCAGAAGGAGAAGGAAGAGAGAGTGATTGCAACGGGTGCTGGGTTTCCTCTGTGGGAACGAAAATGTTTGCAACTAGGTAGAAGTGTTGTTAGCATAACCTTGTGAGTGTCCTAAACACCACTGAATTGTACACTTTAAAATGTTAATTTTATAGTATGTGAATTTCACCTCAGTTTTTTAAACAAAGACAGCAGGTGGGTGACTATAGAATCAAGTCCAGCCACTGGGAGGGAAGAAGGAAAGGAAGCTTCCTGAAGGAGGAGGTGGAGGGAGCAGAGGGAGGAAAGGCAGGTGATAAACAGGGAGGTTTTGAAAGACGGACTTGGACAGTCAGAGAAGGGGGGTGAACCACCCTGCACTGGGAATCAGAAAACATGGGCTGGGCAGAACAGCCTGACCAAGAGCACTATGGGACCTCCACTTCCACATGCATTCTGAGACTAAAAAGGAAGGAAGCCTAGTTTACTAAGCACCTACTGTGTGCCAGGCACGGAGCAAGGCTTCCTACATCCCTTGTCTGAGCACAGGGTCACGGAATCATGGTTAGGAGAGTGGGATCTGGAACCAGACCACCTGGAGGAAATCATCAGTGCCACCATTTACTGGCTGTGTGACTTTGGCGAGGTCGTTTAACCTCTCTGTTCCTCAGTGTCTACATCTATAAACAGGGATGATAATCACAGCTACATTGCTGCAGTGAGGATGCCATTAAACAATCTATGAAGCTGCTATTGTTATCATCATCAGCTTTCAATCTTCACAGCAACTCTACAAGGTACTTTCACCCCCACTTACCACGCACAACACCCAGGCTCAGACCCTCATGACAAAACCAATGAGCAATCTGAGACTCATACACACTAAAGTATTTAAATAATTGAGCAACTACTCAGGTACAGAGGTGGGGACTGAGGCCCAGAGACAGCAGGTGATTTATCCATGACACATAGCTGGTAAAGCAACACCAAAACCAGAACCCAAGCCTTGACCTCTGCATGCCTGGACCTCAACCACTCTAGCCAAGCTTCCCCAACCCCTTCTCTCCCAAGATGCCGCCCGGACCTGAATGGAGTACTCACAGCTCGCCTCCCTTCTCACCCCTCCTCTGCAAAGTCACCAGCACAGATGACCCAAGGCTAGTGCAGCCCCCCATAGCTGGGTAAAAGGAGCAAACACTGAGGTGAAAGAGAGAGAATAAGCTCCCTGACTTCACAGGAAGATATGGACCTATGAGAAAAGAGTACGAAACTGTTTCTCAGTTCTGCCAAGGACTTCCAGTTACCTATACTCCCCAGGTACAGGAGAAACCCACTGGTCAACCAAATGGCCGGGCATTAACTGTGCCCAGCAACGCCCAACACCACACAGTAGAGTCGAGAATCCCTCTTCCCTTCTGAGGAGCTGACCCGTGCTGGTGAGTCTTCCAGCTTGTTCCCAGCGCCCCCTGCCCCCGCCCCCCCCCCCCCCACCCCATAGACACGTTCTTGTTTCACAGCCTCCTTCAGTTGCACTGATGAAACAAAGCTCTCTCTCCCCTTCTTTGGGAGCCACCACCAGTTCCCAAAACCAGGCCCCAGAGAAAACAAAACTACTAACACTGCCCTCAGTGCCATCCCAACTGGGCCAAGGCCACAGCCGTCCCATCAGCAGTCCACTCTGCACACTGGACTCTTCCTAGGCAACACCTAGTTACAGGCTCTCTCTAGCTGCATTTACCTCAGATTTCTCTTCTGCCAATTCCTATGCATAGAAACACTACTTCTATATACAAACCGAATGGACCCTCACATAATCTCTTTCCCTCTCCCTGAGTCCCTGTGTGACTGCCCCATTAAGCATCAGAATAACTTCTGACTCCTCCCTCCTTCTTCCTTCCTGGGCACACTCAGTGGCTATGTTCTGAACACCCTTCCTTGACCAATACACCTGGACTTCCCACTTCTGGACTATGGCTACCTTACCTTAAACCAACTCCTCAAAACCTGCAGCCCTGGGATGATACAGATTCAGGCCATTTCCGTTTTTGTTTTTTGAAGTTCCCAATACACACACACACGGACACACACACAGCAAAGAAGTGCCAGAAGAAGGTTCTATCTGCTGCACTATATTTTTGTTCCAATCCTGGCAGAGCATCACTTGGACACCATCTGTAATCCCTCACTTGGAATCTAAAGGGCCAAAACCTCAATTAAGGTCCTTTTTGAACAGCCAAGGTGAGAGCTAGGCCCTACTCCTCCATCCACACACCTGGCTGCCACTCTTTCAGTCTCTCCCTGCAATGCACAGTGAAAAACAAATGAAAGGGCTAGACCAGACTTTCTAAAACATGCCAGTGTTTGTCAGGATCCTGGCAGCAACGGTGACAGACACACTCAACCAGGGTAAGCGGGGAGAGTTTAACAGGGTCTGTGTACAAGGCAGGGGTGGGGTAAGGGAAACCAGTAAGAAATGGCAAGGATCCTGAGGTAGCAGCAGTGAGGAAGGTCAAGGACACAGGCTAAAGGGCTGCTTCTACCCCATCTCCAGCTGGGGACTCCTGTTGGGCTGTCACAAAGGGAAGCTGGAGGCCAAGGGCATCCACCGGTATAGAAAAGGTCAGGCTCCTCCCTTGGATACAACAGGTGGGGATGGGTAGGCAGGGCCACAGGGAAGATCCAGGGCCCAGAGCTCCTTTCAGTCAGGCCACTGCTGAAGGCCTGTGAATCTGGGAGGCACGGCCCAACACAGTGATCAAGAGCTTTGGGTTCAACTGCCCCTGACACCTGTGGGCTCTGGGACTTGAAGGCCTCACAAAGCCATCCATTCCATCAATTATAAAATAGCTGAAGGATGCATGCAATACAGATCCCACATCGAGTTCTCCTGAGGCTCAAACAAGACAAAGTTCCCATATTCCCAGCCTAACAGCCCTCTTCCTGCTCATCAAACCTCCAAAGCTGTCACCTGACAACCTGCAGCCACTCCAGTGGGGTCCAGCAGCTCTCCTGGCTCTGAGCCCCTTTCCACCCATGCCCCTGGTGCCTTTCCCACAGCTCTGCACTGCCCCAGGCCCTGGGGTAGGTGTCAAAGGCACCAAGGGCACTTACAGCGTTTCTGACTCGCCAAGAGCTCACAGCAAAGAGCTTGACCATGTGATGTGGACAGACAGCCAGGAGCCACCCAGCTGCACAGGCAGGGGTGCCGGAGGGGCTGGTGAGCTTGGGGGACAGGGAGGGAGGGGCTCAGTGGCTTGAAGGTAACGTGCAGGAAAAGAATGATAGAAAATGCCACCTAAAGAGTGACCCAAGGTGGGAATTTAATGATGGTTGGTTCTACCTGCTATAATATTAAGCCCTAATGACTGGCCAATCACCACACTACAGATGTCATCATCTCATTTCAGCCCAACAGTCCCAGAAGGCAGGAATTGTGTTTACTCCCATTTTACAGATGAAGAAACTAAGCCCCGGAAAAGTTAAGTTCCTGATCCATCACTTTACAACTAGTGAAGTCTAACATTCCAGCCCAGGTCTGCCCGACTCCGAAGCTCCTGACCTTGAGCACTAACCTGGCTCATCCCTGGACAGATCTCAACCCAGACCACAGAACCCAAAGGCAATTTCAAAGCGGCCTGTCACAAACCCTCACCTGGCATGGGCCTTGGGGACAGGTTCTGTCAACCCATTTAAATTGACTGAATTACAAAGGCTTCTGTACTGCTCTCAAACAGAGCGGTGTGAGTCTAAATTCAGATTTTAGCAAGCGACAAACTTTGGGAGTTCTGTCATACATGTTCCGTTTTTAAGGATGGGTAATAAGTGACTGAATAACACAATGGGTAACAATAGACTCTTTATACTTCTAAAACCAAGCCCACACACCATATGACAATAGTTATTTTTACCCACTGACGTAATTAACCAAAATGTGAACCGCTTCAAGCAATTTTTAAAATCAAGTAGCACTTTATGGGATTTGGAACACGCACAGATTTCAATTCTGAAAGGCCGTCATTCTTCCTTGCTCTCATTTATCTCCCTTGTGAAATTACCCAGCAGCCCCTATGAAACCAGCCCCTGAGAGGTAAACTACTGACCATGAAAATGGCAGATGGGGTGGGCTCTCCCACTGACCCCGAAAGCCTGACAATAAACGCCATGTTGGGAAACTTCCCAGAAGGCAGTTGTGACATTGTGCGGTGGCCAGAGCACCTGGCACCCATTTGCACCCTAGAATCCAAAAGCCAGGGGACAGGAAGGCCAGAAAGCAGCATGGCAAGCTATCCACAGCACAAGACACCGGGCAAAGCAATGGGGAAATGGGCTGGCTTACTCTGCCTCATTGACAAATAAGTGACTCTCTCAACAGGAGGCTGCCATCCATCAGAAGGAATCGTGGGAGAAGGTGGACATAATCAGTAACTCTGTGTCCTCAAAAACCCAGGTTGATCGAAGCAATAAGTACCAACCACCCTACAAACCACCGGCCGGCTCATCTCTTCCCTCTTGGGGCATTTGAAGGCAAGATGAACTCTTCCAAACACACAGAGAAAAAAGTAACCAGAGAGGCTATTTTGGGGAGGCTATGTATGTGAACTTAAGAGGCAGAGCTGAGGATGACCTTGGAATCCCAGGCCAGAAGTTTCCATGGGTATTTTTAGCAGTAGAACTCTTTTCTTTCAAAACAAATCTCATGAAGAACTGTATGTATAGACTTCCACATGTCATACATGCTTATATATGTATAAATGTGTATGTGTGCATACGTATACTTGGATAAAAGCAAGTCTTTTCATTGTATATGTATGTTAGATTTCAAGTAACTTTAGTCTCATTCTGAATATAATTGATATATAACCATTAAGACACTGGTGTCCTCCAATGTATTAAAAGTTGGTGCAACACATTTGGACCAGTATTTCATTACAATCTCAATGCCATTTTAAAGACAACCAAACTGAAAGGGAGAGGCATGCTTTTAATGAAAATCCAAGCGAACATTTATGGAACCCCTGCCATACCTAAGGAACACAGTCTGAAAAAAGGTTTGACTTTCTAAAGAAAGAAAGACAGTCCCAAAACAGTTCAGAGCCCCCAGCACTGAGTCTGCACCCACTTCCCCACTCTACCAGGCTTGTCACCTCATCTCAAGACAGGGGCCGAGCTGGCAGCCCAGGTCCCAGCCTGAGCCCTTTCTCCACCTTGTACAATAAATCAGGGGTCCTACATTGGAGCTCCTTTATCCAAATCTAGCCCATTGGCCTGCTTTATTTTATCCACTGTTTTATTTTTTAATTCACCTCCATTAGAACACTACCCTGTTTTTCCCTATTGTGGTTTTTTCTGACTTTTCTGAGGTAAATTGGCAAATAAAAATTTTATATAATTAAGGTGTAAAATGTAGTGCTTTGCCACCATATTTCCTAAAATCTTGAGCAAGTATTTAAAAACTAGAAGACTGGAGCATTTCAAAAATCCTGATTTTTAGCTTTTCAAGAAAAAAAAAGGATGAAGAGCTCTGGCTTTCTCATCTGGACACATTCAAGCAATTAATTGGGTCTGAGCGTCGGCTCCCTCTGGTGGTCGGGTAAGTACCTGGAGTCCTCCACCCCTCCCAGTATTGTCACATCAACGATGAGACCATGTGGCAGCTGACAACAGGGCACCCTCACTGTTCATGTTCTCTCTCAAAACTGTGAGCATGCGCAAGGCTGAGAGGCGGTGTGGCTCTTCACTACTTGGCCCATTCTATTTATTTACGTTGCCAAGTCCTCCTAAGACATTCAAGCTGCTGCCCTCTGGCTGAAGTACCTAGCGATCAAAGTCCGTGGGTTGCAATTATTAACGAATTGTTTACTTTCTAACTTTCTCCCTGGCCAATGTCAACTGTGAACAGTGTACGTGATGTGACTGTGGAATGCATCATTCTGCCTGTCCCTAAATTCTCTGCTCATCCCCTGACCTGCCCCCCATGCCATCCCCAGCACCCTGAAAAGAGTGAAAAATAGGGTAGAGAGTTCTGATGCTCTGGTGGAAGAATATCTACTTCCTCTTCTGAACTTGAATAACAAAACCACTCCATAAGTCCCACCAATTCCCTCCTATGTTGCCCATCCTCCTCAGAGAATGATAAAAAATGGCTAATAACCACCACTTACTTCTGTATTTTGCTGTGCATAATGCGCACTATTTTTGCACAAATTTTTGAAGGGAAAAATAAGGACACATATTATACATGGGTAGGGCTGAACCGTGGGTGCGCATTGTACACGACAAGTTGCAGTAAGCGCTTGCTGAGCTCAGGGCAGCTCTCCATGGAACCCTCCCTGTCCCCACCCTGCCCAGCTGGAGGATGGACGATCCATGCCCTTCTGACCCCCAGGTCTCCCACAGCCCTCCCCCACTTCCTCCCAGAGGAAGATGGAACATCAGGGCTCCAGGTCTCAGCTTTTCGAGCTCTGCCTCCGACTGCCCACAAAAAGCCGAGGAGTCTCTCACTATCTACCCACTCTGGCCAAAACGCCAAGGGTGGGTCCTGTCTCAGAGGCCACAAGGGCTGGCAGTGATTTCAACAGACCCAGATGCTCTTCACGCCCACACAGAACCATCCTGAAGTGACCCTGTGCTCTTCCAAGGCTTTGGAGACAGATGGGCACAGTCCCCACAGCACTGCGGACTTGAGGGGCACAGGGAGCACGGTGGGCAGAGCGTCAGCAGGACTTGAGTCAGGTCTGGCTTTGAATCCTGGCCTCACCACTCATTAGGAAGGATTCAGGGCTGGTGGCCTCACTTCTTGAGACCTACCACCTATAAGTTACCATCTACTCTGCAGGCTTGATGGGGGGATTAAGTGGCGCATAGTAGATGCTCTGTAAACAGCAGCAAACATCGTCATTGAGGCAGGAGAGCACAGGAATTAGGACATACTCTGGAGTCCAGTCCTACTAGGTGTGAATCTGACAGGCTCCTCGCCCACCTTCGGCAACGAGAATAACAGCACCTATGGGATGGGGGAGGGGGGCGGTGACTAGTGATAACTATTAATAAGTAAGATGAGTGGAGGGGGGGTTGTGTTTGAGAATTTTCATAACAAAAAAAAAGGTATGAACAGTATTCACTCACAGGATTGTTGTGACAAGTCTTCAGTGATATAATCCATGCAAAGCACTTAACATACACTGAGTGCACCACAACCAATAGCTATTATTACAATTATTACCACCAGCGGGAGCTGGGATAAGAGGCTCTGAGAGGTGAAACACAGGGAGGCAGGAGCTGTCTTGCAACAAGACTGAGAAAAAGCAGAACCAGAAGGTGCTTCTGCTGACACAGAAGCAAGGACTTGGGCTAAAATTCTCAGCGCTGCCTTCTTGTCTCCTGCCGCCTGCCCATCAGGGCCAGAGCCACACTGAGGCCACCCCACATGAGCCCGAGGACAGCGATGCTATCTGCAGACCCACCCTCGACCCCGCTCCCCACATCACCAGCGGGTCTGCCCACTGCGGCTGGAGGACAGGACCCAGACACCACTCCTCCCCATGTGACAAATCACAAGTGGTATGACAGGCCAGTTCTGACACAGATTTTTCTGCCCACAATATTCCCTTCCAATGAAAAAGAATATCCCTGAAATATCCAGACGACACAAGAAACTTCAACTGTTCTCCACTCAGCTTTTAACAATCACCTAAATACAACCACCACCAAAAAAAAAAAAAAGTTCCAAGGAAAAGCTCTACCATCGTCCCCACTAAGAGACTGATCACTGATAAAATGTCACCTTGGCAAATCACCTGGGACAGGTACTATCAAGTCAGTGATGCCACAAAGCAAACACTTTTATTTTATATCCAAGCAATGAAAAGAGGACTCGGAGCCATAAAATACCGGAGTAATGGAGAGCTGGTGCAGCAGAGCCTGGGCGAAGACAGCGCCGGGAGACGACAGATGATTTTCAACATCTCATAAAGCCTAAAGAACACTCTAAATCAGATGCTGGCAAATTATTTCCGTAAAAGGCCAGACAGCATATATTTTAGGTTTGGCTGGTCATACAACTCTGCTGATGGAATGTGAAATCAGCCACGGCTAACACATAAACTAATGACCGTGGCTGTGTTCCAATAAAACTTTATTTATAAGCATTAAAGGCGTATTCATTTTCTACTGTCATAAAATATATTCTTCTCTTGATTTTTTTTCAACCACTTAAAAATGTAAACAATTGAAAATAAAAATACTGTTAGCTCACAGGTCACCCAAAAACAAGCAGCTGCTGGAGGTGGCCCGTAGGACAGTAGTTGGCTGACCACGGCCCTGCATCGCACACTCACCGCGTACGGGGCCACAGGCACCGACCAACGGCAGGTCAGAGCCCGAGCCTGCGCTTCCGTGTCCAGGTTCTGACCATCCCTAGCCTGAGCAATAAGCTAAAGTTCGGCCTTCTCACCTGAAAACAGGGGTTATGGCAGCTGCCTCCGTGAGCACGTGAGCAAATTAAATGAAATCACGTCTGGCACAGAAGCGCACGTTTAAGAGCAGATGACTATTATTATTGCTGCTGTTTATTTGCTTTTGGCTAGATATCTACCAGCTCAGTTTAAAAACCATAGCATCCCTGACGCTAGCCTGCATTTCCAAATGGAAGTCTTCAGCTAGTAAGACATGGGAAGAAACAAAATTTTTCTTAATGAATGCAGGGTACATGAGAGATGAAATGACTTGCACTCTGGATCCATTGGTGACAGGATGGTGCCCAGTGGTCAAAACACACTGGCTACAGAGCTGCATCCTCAGAGCAGCATCCTCTGGGACCCTGCACACTTGCAGCCCGACCATGTCTTGCAGACTAGGATGAATCACACACTTCGTGTCCACCTTGGCCCAGCACATGGCCTCCCCTGTCACGTGCTCACTCAGTACTCAGTGATGGGTGGGTTTGCACTGGATCTCCAGGGCCGAGAGCAGAGCTGGCCTGGCCAGTAGTGGGTAAAGCTGAGTAGGTGTGTGTGAACTCCAAGGCCTCGAGGGCAAGCGTTGGGGACAGATGCGGTCAGTCACCAAGGAGGATAAAGATCTTAGGGATCATCAACTTAAAATTGAGGAAACAGGCCCAGACAGGTAAAGTAGTTTGTCCCAAGCACCTGGGTCTGAGACTCATTCACCGACCCGCGGTTTCAGGGATGGCATCTCTATGGCAGGCCCCGTGATCAGGAGGGATGCGGAGCCTCGGGTGGCTGAATGACTGGCAAGGGACACAAAGAAGTAAACAACCAATGTTATTCTCTCCTTTTAGAAGCCACTTAGTTTGGTGAGGTTCTCAACATGGGATAGTAACCACTTTGCGTCTCCTTCTGAACTTTTCAACATGCACGCTTTTTTTTTTTAAACAACAGATGTAATCAATGCCGCTACAAAGGAAAGTGTGAGTCATAAAAGAACTCACATTTCAGACACGTTTTTCCATGTACCAACATACCTCAAATTCCCTGAATAACCTGTGCTATCCTCCCCTACTCTGGCTCATGCTGGTCCTACTACCTAGAAAGCGAAAGCTATTCCACTCCCTCCTTTGCCCAGCAGCTTCGACAACCTCCATTCTCCAGCCTGAGCTTTCCTGTGTGCTGTGCTCAGCACCCAGCCCCTCCTCCCACCTCTCATTACTGTCACTGCGTCTCTTCACTGGCTGCAAACTCCTTGAAGGTGGGGACTGTATAACTCACACCCAGCACAGCACCTGAACTGGCTGACAGCTGGACGGCTGGCTCTTGCCCAGTGTGGTGGACTAAGAGGATGAGGGCAGGGACAAGGTCTAGACAGGAGAATTGGGTTTGACTAGGACATCAGGGAAGAACGAAGGAGAACATGCAAGTCAAGAGTGTGAGAAACAAAGTACAATGGCAAGAACACCCACGGAAGTGGTTCTCACACTTGGTAGCTATCAGAGCGATCTGCGAAACATGTTAAAAATACAAAGGCCCAGCCCTGTCCTACTTCAACCAGATTGGGCCACTTGATCAGCCCTATAGGTGACTCAGACACCCTTCCAAAGTTGGAGAATGGCTGCCTTAAGATATTTTCAAGGGTCAGCGAGAAAAGATGATGCAGCCCCGGAAGTCCCTCTGGTCTGAAGTAGCCACAACCCGCAGACTCCCAGGGAAGCTCTGGACAACTCCAGGGGGTGAGCTGGGAGCCGGTTTAGTTTGAGGAAGACTCAGCCCAGAATAAACTGAAGATGTGCGTTAATGGTCTTTCAACAGGGAGGGCCCTGGCCTTCTGGATTCCAGGTTAAGTTTGCCCGGTGGGTTCCAGCTGGGCTAAAACCAGACTATCCGGTGGGGAAGGCGGGCCAAAGGGAGTATTTCCCTCAGATGCACTGCAAATTTCTGGCAGTTTCTTCCAGTTCTCCCTTCCACAAATCCAGCAGTCCAACAAATCTTAGAAAGTAATCCCATCGGCCTATGTAGGAATTTGGGCTGCAAGTGATTTTCCTCACTAACTAAGAACTGGAACTGTTTTCCTATCAAGGTCAGAAGGCCAGTGCTCTGTCACTACACACCATCTGCTGGAAAAACACGTTAATTTTCCTTATGTACTTTCGGGAAATGAAATGCAACATATAAGAGACATGAGGGTTATAAACATATTCTGTAAACAGCAATGAGCTGAGCTGGGTTCCAGCCAGATCTACAGCAAATGAGTCAGCATTTTGCAGAAGAAGAATGGATGCAGATGCCAGGCCTGGGTTTGAATCTCCCCTCCACCACTGGGTGAGTCACCAAGTCTCTGAAAGCTTTAATGTCCACATATTCTACCTGACTCCCCATGGTCATGGCAAGCAAGAACTTCCATAAGGTCTTGTACGAAACAGACGCTTAACAAATGGGAGCGGGTTGCATCCCTAAGGTACACTGATCTTCAGAAGTAGCAATTATGTAGCTTTGAACAAAAGATATACAACACACACAGCCATTTTACCCAGTTGAAGATAATTATTAACTATTAACAATAATTACCGCATTGTACAAATAAATCGCAGCACATAAGCAGTCACTATCTTCCAAAGTTTGCATTAACAAAGAAAAAGTTAAAATTCTCCCAGTCTCATAAGTCCAGTCCATCTTTCTTTGCCATCTAATAAAACACTTTTTATTTCCTTTCATGGGTTTAAACTCCACTGCAAGGCGAATTGTCTGCAGGCATGCCTCGGAGACAACAGGACTCTGTGTGTGCTCAAGTCACCCCCTGTTCCCGCTGACTGTTTTCTGTTTCTCTGAATAGACACTGCACAGAATCGGGATCAGAAACGGCCCTGTGATCTCCCTAATTGCTTCCACAGACAAGTCCAAATGGGTAAATTTTTTTCAAAGACACAACTGACTCAAACCCCAAATGCTCCTCAAGTAGCTCTCAGCCTTCTCTCCCACAGTGGCGAGGAACCCCCTTGGCCAGCCCTCACCCCCGGCTGGGCAAGAACCCAAGTGGCAGGAAGGGCTCTCCCTCCAGACAAGACCCATCTCCGCCCAGTAAAGGCCAGCACTCAGAAGAGGAAGGCCAGGAAGTCAAAGACAACATGTTCTTGGGCATCTGTCCTCTTCTTACCCTGAAGTTGACCCCAAGTCTGATCCAGAATCTACCAGTTGGGGAGTCAGCGTGCTACCAAGAATGCCTGTCCCCAAACGCATCCTGAACAGCCACATGCAGATGGCACTACACACATCCATCACAGCAGACACCACGAACCTGGCCACACAGTCTCAGATTTGACGGATCCCAACAGAAACTGGGGTCTCCCAGGATTTTACTGGCATTCTCCGAATCCCGTTCATCAGCTATGTAAGGACGCAGGCAGGTCCTCTTAACTAAAAGGAAGGACTCGAGGAGATGTTGAAGTCTTGGCAGTAAAGACTGTAAGGTCCACCCTGCGCAAGTGCCTCAGCTGTCAGAGTGCTGTCCCAGACACCAAAAGGTTGTGGGTGTGGTCCCCAATCAGGGCAGATGCCTAGGCTGCAGGTTCAGTCTCTGGTTGGGACGCATACAAGAGACAACCAACCGATGTCTGTCTGTCTGTCTGTCTGTCTGTCTCTCTCTCTGTCTCCCTCTATCCCTCCCTCCCTTCCTCCCTCCCCCTTCCTCTCTCTCTACACTCAATAAAAACATATCCTCAGGTGAAGATTAAAAAAATAAAATAAAAAATAAAAGAGCACAAGGCCCAAATTCCCAACAGGTCTGACTTAAAACAGACAACACTTGACTGCAGACACCCAACTCTGTCCACATCATTTCCGCATTCGGTAAACTTAATATGCCAGGAATACCTTATTCTATAGTTAGTACTCGATCAACTTGATAAAATAACTTTACTGCCATCTTTTAAAAATAAAGATCATTAAGAGCTCCAGAAAGTTCATTTTTGGCAAGATCTTTCGGTGGCAGTCTATTTGGGATCTAAGAGGGAATATTACACTCTCACATGTTTTAACAAATTAAATACCAGGGAAACAATTTTACTAGGTCCTCACTGTTCAAAGGAACATTTCCCTGCTTGCACTGTGGCTTCTGACATCCTGCCAAGTTTCAGGCACTGAAATATGAATGGGACAAAAAAGGATTAAGACAGAGTAAATGCCATTAACAGCCCTTCCAGTGCAGGCATCTCTCTTCCTCAGGAGCCGACGGCCCCCCAGGGAAAAGGAAGGACTGAGAGGGAGCTGGGCTCTGCAACACCTGCTCTGCAACACTTGGGATGGGAGGGTCGGCAGTGACTGCTGGGCTCTCTCCAGCCACAGTCCTGTGTCCGTCAAAGGTCTGCCCCATTCATCCTGACACATAATCGAAGAGGACTTCATCACGGAGCGCCAGAGCTGCGGGAGCCATCAGCGATCAGCATGCTCCCTTTTCACAATAGTATCTGAGAATAGCGAAATCCTCTTGACAAATTAAATCTTATGTGAAACCCAAATAAAACCAGATACGATGGCCAACACAGTTTGTAAGCCTTCATTTTAAAAGTTCAAATGGATAACATTTACTTATTATGGAGCATCAATCTATTTTTTTTTTTTTAATGGCAACCTGGGCAAACATAAACGTCTGAAATCACGTGACATGTCTCATTCATTTCTGGGTTTCATTTGGCTGCACAAAATCAATAAAAAACTGATTCAGTGAGATGTGTAGCCACAAATGGTGGCAGTTTAATAATTCATCTCAATTAAACTGAGATCAGAGGTTTTATTCCTAAGGGCTTCATTTTTTTAAAAACAAACCTTAAGCTGGTGGTACAGAGGAGCAATATGGGTAGCCTCCAGAGTCAAAAGGTTTTTATCATTGATATATAATTGACATGCAACAGTGTATATGTTTAAGGTGTGCGTGTACATATTGCAAAATGATTACCACATTAAGGTGATAATTACCCTCCATCATTTCACATAGTTAGCTACCTGTGTGTGTGTGTGTGTGTGTGTGTGTGTGTGTGGTGAGAACATTTGAGATCTACTGTCTTAGCAACTTTCACATATACAATAGAGTATTGTGTTAAAAATTTTTAGTAATGAAAAATAAAATTAGGAAAAAATAAATTTGAATCAAACATTTAATGGAACTCCTGAGACATTTCACAAAATGTTTCCTTGGAAGACTTTGAAACTACCCATCTATACTCTTAATTTTATACAAACTCTACTAAAGAATTAAAAAAAGGAGGGGGGAACATTCTCTGATTCTTTGAAGCCAATATAAGCTTGACACTAAAACAGACAAGGACAAAATGAGAAAGAAAAATTACAAACCAAACGTATACGTGATCATCGATGTGAAAGTCTCAAACAAAATATCAGTAAGGATGCATGCAGCAGCGTGTGACAAAAATAGCATAATGGCAAAGCTGCCTGATTCCAGGTATGCAAGAATGGCTTGGAAAGAGAAAATACGTCATTTATTACAGTATCAGATTAAAGGGGGGAAAAGGTCATCTCAATGGATGCATAAAAAGCATTTGATAATATTCAACACTCACATGTAAAAAATTCTTAGCAAATTCAGACTAGAAAGTAACTTCCTTAACCCAATAATGGTGACCTACCAAACAGTTACAGCAGGCATCATTCTGAACCCAGGGGGACTGAGGAGAATTCCCTTTAAAATCAAGACTAAGACATTAATTGCTAACTATACATCAATGAAGCTGGAAAGGGGAGGGGAGGAAGTGGGGAGGAAAGTCAAGACCAAGACAAGGATGTTCAGTGTCACCACTTCGGTTTATATAAAAGACAAGAAAAAAAAAAGGAAATAAACAGATAAGAATTAGAAAGGAGAAAATAAAATTCTCACTCACTGCCTACAGAAAATGAGATATGAGATTGGCTATATAGGAAAAAATGTAGACCCTCCAGACACCTAATTAGAAATAATCAGAAAATTTAATTTAGCAGTTACCAAATCAAATGTGTTCCCGTGTATCAGCCACAAACAGAAGAGGGGATTGTTTTAAATTATCACTTACAATAACTACAAAAACCTAAGGAACCTAGGCTGCATCTAATAAGAGATACATAAGCTTTCCATAAAGTTTATTATCAAACTTCATTGAAAGACTTATAAGAGGAGAGATACGCCATGTTCCCAGACTAAAAAACTCCCTATTGAAAGATGTCAATTCTCGCCCAGTTGATTACAGACTCAATGCAATCCCAACCAAAATCTAAAGGAGGTGGGTCTTTTCAGAAAGTGGATCCTGAAACTTAAATGGAAGTGCAAAAAGCCAGGAACCGCCAAGACCTCCTGAAGAATTAAGTGGAGGGATTTCTCTAATCACCTTACAAAGCAAATAGTAATACAGAGTGTGGTGCAGGTACAGACAAACCGACCAATGAAACAATAAAGAGCCCAGAGGGAAACCCACCCACCTGTGGAAGCTTGCTGTAATGCTCCTATGGCATTGAAGGTCGCTGGCAGGAGGGAAGACTTCATTCAGGGGTGCTGGATGAACTCTTGGAAAACTGAGAGACTGGACTCTACCATCATTCCAAAGGCCAAAAGCACTTCGAAACACCAGGCTGGTGTGAAGTAAGGTCCTGCACACAGTGGAAAGAGCCCCAGCCAGGAGTGAGGAGGGCTAGGTTACCTCCTGGTCCTCGCCTCCCACCTAGCAGTGCTGCCTTGGGCCAGCCACTCAACTTCCCCAGTTCTTCATCTGAGCAACTGGAGCAGTGTCTGGCCTCTAGTGATCACCAGATAAACGTGGGCTGCGGTCGGTCATCACCAGTGATGATGACGGTAGTGGAATGTGTTAGTCAGTGGGCAGTGGTAGTGGCGTGATGGTGTAAGTGAAGGCACACACCTTACCAGTTCCTGTCTTCCCCTCTGCATGCCTCGCACTCCGTAGGTACCCTCTAAATACCTGCAGGCTGGATGCACAGGTGAAGTCCACCAGGGCCTGCACAGCAACTGCTCTGTCCTTTCCTGCAGACTATCACAAACTGGCCTGTGCACATCCACGGGCACTTTAGAGTCAACAGCTTTATTTGATTATCAGCCAATCACTTGCTTCTAGACAAGTGGTTCTTGGTTGACAAAGTGGCAACAAAAGGTGGGCTGTCATCATGAGGAACACCACCCCAAATTTGTTACTGAAAGCTGATAAATGGTTATCTTGTGGAAGCAGAGCGCATCCAAAGCTCTCTCCAAACAGCCATCTACAGCACAGTCAACAGGCCTTGCCTACGAGGGAAAAGGGTTACAGCCCAGCTAGGGCCGAGGGCCTGTGCACAGGGTGGGGGTGGGGAGTACAGAGGACCACCACTAGTCTTCAAGGAAAAAAGAGGGAGTGGGGAAGAGAGAGGATTAGGAACAGTCAGGAGCTGCTTGGAGGTGGCTGGCTGGCTGGCTGGGTGATGAGCTGGTCACCTAGAGCAGGCAGTTGGTTGGTTGCCTGATGAGGGGCAGTGGGACAGTGCAGGAGGCTGCAGGTAACAGGTCACAGGAGAGGCCACTCCCCAACTCCAGAACTGACCTAAGGGGAAAGGGAAATGAATCCTGTGGGTCTGGAGATGTGCGTTCTGGTCGAGGACCAACAACCTGTTCCATCCCTGGAGTTGAGACCCCTCGCCTCCATGGGGCCTCTGTTCTCTGGCCCATAGAATGAGATGTGTCACCCCTGCCTTCTCACCGCACAGAATTGTGCAAAGAGCTGACGCGACGGCATACACTAGCCCTGTGCAGGCGACACTCTGCAAATACGACACATTCAAAATTTCAAACAGCTTCTCAGAAGTAAGCGGCCACCCTTCTCAGTCTGACAACTATGTCTCCACCCCACAGCAGTGGCTAGAAGCACCTGCACTTCTGAACGGCACCCAAGGAATCAGAAGTAACGACCTGGCCACGAAGACTGCACGCTCCACGCTCCACAGAGCAGACCCGGCTCCACAGCACAGACCAGCAAGGCTTCCGCCCCACTCCCATCCTCAGCTGCCTCTGCCACCAGGGGCCCACAAAGGTAAGCCTCGACCTTTCCTGTGGCTGGGGGAGCGGACAGCATCCCATGACTGACACAACCTCCCTGAGCAAAGAGCAGGGCCCTTAGAATGGAGTTGGTCTGGTTGGCTCACTTAGCCTTGACTTGACATCAATCCTAAGGGAGCAGAAATCTCTGAGAAATTTTTCAGTCACCTGATGGAACCAAAAAAAAGGTCCAATGTGGAGCAGAAAGGGAGAATAAAGTCACAAAAACAACTATATGTTCTTCACTGAGAGGGAGCTGGTGAGACTCGCCTTCAAGAAGAAAGTCGTGGTGACTTTTCTCTGGTCACCAAACGCTACTAACTAAAGAGAGCCCACCCTGCCCTCAAGTTTTAATGAGTTTTGTTTTGTAGCCTAACTTTTTAAATACACGCACATCACATCACGGGTAATACAAAATGCAAATGTATGATAATAACAACGATGATATCATGGCAACAGCAGCCACTGACTGAGCTCATCTCTATGCCAAGAAACTCTTTCCAACATTGCAAGGAATCCCAGTAACACCCTTACGGGGTGCTCTTATCTCCGTTTCACAAGTTGGGACATCGAGGTCAAAGCACGGGGGTGGCCCAGGACCAAACAACTTGCCTGTAGTCGTGGGGCTGTTTGCTCCTGGTCCCCTTCCTCCTGGAGGTGGGACTCATGACTGAGGGCCATGTCCTCCCAGCTTTTACCAAGGGGGACTTGGCTTCATTGCAGATGGAAGAGACACTCCAAGACAAACAGGTAAATGCCCTCACCTGAGCTCTTGAGTCAGTCTTTGGAATGTGGCCTGACAAATGGCCTTTGATTTGATCAGCACATCATGACCATCCCCAGATACTCATCCTCTTCAGAGGGATTGGGGGGGGCGTTGGGAAGGGGTCTGGGTGTGTTTCCTAAAATGCTTGATGTCCCAAGGGAGACGCACCAACAGGATAAAGACCAGGCCTGAATGACTCCAAACACAAAGCCACACAGAGCAGAGGTGGCAGCATTGGCTGCTCCAGGGTAGGGGTACCCAAGGAACTCCAATAGGGAAAGCTGGGCCCTGAGGCCCCACCCACATGGAGCCCACATCCTTTTCAGGACAGAAAGGTACAATGCTGGCCCCAAGGGACCAGACTCCCAGGACACCGGTGCAGTGGGTCAGAATCGCGGCACAGTGTGGCAAAGCTGAGGGAGACACCTGCAAGGCCGAGGCGGGTCTGGGCATGGGTTTGGGGGCCCCCTCATGGCTGTGAGGTCTGTGGAGGTGCGCAGGGCTGCCCTGATAGCACAGGCCTGTCTCTGAGGAAAGGCACTGTGCTCGGCTCTGGTCAGGGACACAGCACCAAAGCCTGCTCCTTATGGTGACTTGAAGGGACAAGGCGGAAATGAAAACCAACCAGCCAGCCTCTGACTAGGTGCTAGGAGCTTCAAAAAGGGCAACCAGAGTGGGCTGGGGGTCTGGGAAAGAAAGACCACCTACACTTCCTCCCAGAAGTGGACGGAGGAGAGAAGAGTGTGTCAGGAAGAAACGGAAGGCACAGAGCGTCTGGGGCTGCAAGACTTCATTCCTTAAAGATGGACCAGGTGGCAGGCACTATCGGGCATGGGACACAAGGACAATGACATGCTGTGTCTGCCCTTAAGGGCTGCTTCCAGATGACACCAAGCCATTCAACAATGTTGTAATTAAAGAGAGTTTTCTTGACACACAAAGACTAAGGGAGTGAGTGGCAGGGAGGTCTGAACACCTGCTTTGCTTAAAAATGTGTTTTCCCACATTTCTCTTGAGTAGCAGCAGCCAGTGTTGACTGTGAGCCAGCCAGAAGGCAGGTTACAAGCATCTTCTCTGTGATATCTGGGGCACATGAAAATTAGCCCATTTTACAGAGGGAGAAATAGAGACTCTCACTGCACATCCATGGCTGGTTCAAGGCTATAGAGCCAGGATGTGACAGAGCCAGGCCTGGAACCGCCTCTGCTCTATGTCCTCCATAAAAATTCCTTTCATTTACTGAACATCACTATGTGCCAACGCGGTGCTAGGCATTTCACAGCAGCCCTTCACATTAAGTGCCTCATCTCCACAGAAGAATTTCTATATGTGCAGTATGTCATCGACTAAACAACCGTAAGCCATTAAAACAATCCCAAAAAGACACAGAGCAAATCATTAGTAAGTAGTCTCCTCATGTAGTAGGTTATAGGCAACATTCAAAAAAAAAAAAAAAAAAGATGTTTCTGTACTTCACCATAATTTATTTCCACATGGGGCATGACTTTCTTTTACAATTTAAAAAAAGAGAAAGAGGGCCTCTGTATAATTCCACGTCACATGCATTTGGGAATGAATAAGAACCGAAACGAAAATGTTCACAGTGGTTGTCAAACACAGCAGACACCCCTCCCGGCTGCACAGCGCTCTGACCAGGGATGACAAATGGTGCTCCGAAGAAATTAAGAGATATAGTGTGTTACCTGAATAAATAATAGATGATAAACTCTTGGCAGAGTTACTAAAGCAAAGCATGTTGGCTGACTTGGCTTAAGCCAATGTAACATAAATTTCCTTAATATGACACGCCAGGATGGAAACTGCATTTGCTGAGATCGCCCCAAGCCAAGCACAACAAGCCTGAGTATAGAAGCCACATGTGACTCCTGCCCTTGTGCAAAGACAGGCCTATCGAGGGCGTCCGATTCGGCCGTCCCGCAGGACACAGAGACTTCGGAAGACGATGCTCACGTACCACGTGGTGAGAAGACCTGAGGACCATCTAGAGTCGGGGGTCCCAGCAGGGTGGGCCACCACCTCTGGAAGACCCAAGAGGGAAGGTAAGCGTTTTGCAAACATTACTTTACCCAGGTCTCTAGGACAAGCCTGTGGCAGCAGGCCAGAGGCATTTGGGGCCATTTGCCAAGTTACCATGCTTCCTTCATCTATGAGCATATGGAGTCACTAAACTGTCACTAGGAGAATGTGGTACAGCACAGCTGAGGCCAGGGCCATTCCATTCCCCTCGATAATTCATGTTGGTTATTACAAGGCTTTGAGAAGGAGCATGAGATTTTCTCTGGTGTTTAAATCTGACAGGATGTCATGAGAGTTTCTACATGCTTGCTACTCTGTGGTATCTCTGTTAAAAGGCTGACTCTCATTGCCCCAGATGCGAAAGAAGATGCTTGTCAATCACCCTGGGTCTCCAAGAATGAGGCGAGTCCCCTGAAGAAAGGGAAGAGTGTGCAAGCTGTGTGCATAGCACGGGCCCCTGGACAAGCCCCTTTATCCCATTCTCCTAGGACCTGTGCCCGGGACTGGGGGCAAGGAGGCTCAAATTAGATTTCCAAAATCATTCAACAGTTGAAGAGAGAGATCACCAGAAGAGGGCTGAGAAATCAACACAAGTAACAGCTGATATTACTGAGAATCACAAGCGACTGTGCAGGGACTGTGCTAAAAACAAAACCATCTGACTGATGTCACTCACTGATGTCATATCGTAAGAACCTGTTTATGAATGGGGGGAGGGGAGGCTTTCCTTTCCTCTTGAGCCAAAATCTCTCCTAAACCAAATCGTCTCATCAAATCATGTTAACTCCTTGGTTAAGTACCCCAATTTCACAGGTGAGAGGTCAGCTCGTAAGTGGCAGAGACAGAATTTGAACACAAGTGTGCTTGATTCAAAACCATGCCCCTGTACATCCTGTCTGGGTTTTCCCCCTGACTAGCCTCAGATTCACCAGGTGACCTTGGGCAAGCCACCTGCTCCCTCTGCGTCTCAGCTTCCTCACCTATAAAATGAAGGGAACATGCCTTTACTGATTCCTAAGGTCCCTTGGAGCTCTGATGTTACATGCTTTTACCTACCACGATTTGGCTTTCCCAGATCAAAGCAGTTTCAAACAGTAGACAATCAAAAGTTGAAGGGCCGGCCCAAGGGCATGAGTTTTTACTTTGCCAAATAAAGGGTATCGCCACCAACTTCATTCTGGTTTCACAAAAGGAAATGTTTTTCCCCTAAAAATATAGGAAAGACATGATCTGATGAAAGGGCGATCCTCTGAACTGAGTGTCATAAGAATCCCAGTACATGTGTCCTTATTTTTCTCTTTTTAACACTGACCCCCGGAAACTTTTCACAGGCTGTGCGTCAGTCTCCAGACCAATGTGTGGGAACCTCCATCATATGCATTTCTGACCACATTCATCCCGGGACACATAATGCATTGCTTTGCCTGGTGCCCTGGAAAAACTCAGCGCATTTTAGTTGCAGGATATGAGTAAACTGTGATAATATGAGTTGTAGAAATCAATTGTCAAGATGGCCAGAGTTCCCTCTAGCACTGATCATAATAATAATGCATTACATTAACTTTAATATTGATTTGGTTTTTCGTTTTTTGTTTTTGTTTTTTGTGGGGGTTTTTTTGAGGCAGGCGAGGTGCTCAGTGCTTCACGTGATTTGGTTCATTTCATTCTCCTTCTTCAACTTTTGCCCATTTTTTATGAAGGTATACAGTTCTCTAGGGGTACCATGACATGGAAGTATTTTCAGGTTCGAAAGAACAGATTTCAACAGATCTCATGGCTCAGTGTGGAGAAACACAGACGCAGTCTGTTTTTAAAAGCGCTGTGGTGCTGAGAAAAGCAACAGGAAGTCATACAGGAGCAATTCACTCACTGTGTCTTCCTGCAGACTTAGCTGGTCATTCAGGAAGGGCAGGTGGCCCCAGGCTACTGGCCTCAGTTGCTCAAAAACTCCCAGGAAAGGCCACAGAAGGCCGCTTCTGTCATCATCCATGAGGGAGTGAGGAGGAAAAGCTCCAGGCCACAGGTTAGAGAGAGTCTGGACCCAGAATCAATGTACCTGAACCTCCACCTGAGTCACTGCCATCCGCAAGAAGCCATAATCCCTGCTTCTAAATTCCTCCCTGCTTCACAGTCCAACCTTGTTCAGCTTGTAAACCTCACATTTTCTGTGAAACCTCCTCTGTTTCCATTCTCACTGATCTCTTTCAGAGGGGTGAACAGAGCTAGCATGCAGAGAATTTTCCAAGAATTATGTATGAAAATATTAGAACCGGAGGAGACCCAAGACATTATCTTACCACCCACCCCCAGTGCCCAGGCCCAGCTTCTAATAATTGAGAAAAGCAAGGCCCAGAGAGGCAGCACCTTGCCTAAAGCCATGTGACTAGAAAGGCAAACATATCATTCAGACAGGCACCTCCTGACCTAGGGATGCTCAATAAACATCATCACCCACCTGCCTAGAAGACCATCCTGTATGATTTACAGGATCGACGGTCTCTTCCTCAGCCCATGGGGCTCCACCTACACCAGGCTTCTTAAACTGCTTGGTCTTAGGACTCCTTTATGCTCTTAAAAATTATTAAGGACCCCAAAGAGCTTCTTTTTATAATAAATCTATTACCTGTTAATAAAAATAACCTCCTTATAAGAAGTGATAATATTTCCCAATACAAAAAAAAAAAAAATCCATGAGAGGAGGGGCATTATTTTAGATTTGTGCTAGCCTCTTTTTTTTTTTTTAGGTTGTTTTTATTTAATTTTTTTTAAGAGAAAGTGGAAGGGAGGGAGAGAAACATCGAGGTGAGAGAAACACATTGATCAGTTGCTTCCTGTAAGCTCCCTGATGAGGACCAAGCCCACAACGCAGGCATATGCCCTGACCAGCAATTAAACAGGTGACCTTCCAGTTTGCGGAACGATGCCCAACCAACGGAGCCACACCAGCCGGGGCTGTGCTAGTCTCTTTAATATCTGGCTGAAGAAAAGATAGCTGGATTCTCATATGCGCTTCTGTATTTACTCTATTACAAAAGATTCCAGGGGCTAAGGTATACAAAGAAATCCTGGCCTCACACAAGCATGTACTTCAGAAAGGGAGGAATTTCATAGCCTTTCAGTAATTGTGTATATTTTTCCTTGATACTACACCGAAACAGGACAAGTGGAAATCAGTTTTTGTGAAAGGTGGTAGCAATGCGGAACCTGGAACAAGGTCGGAGATTTTTCATGTTCTTATCCATGAAAACCCATTGGTCTTTGCATCCAGTGCACTTGGCTCTTTGTCGCCTTGCACGGCTTCGTGCCCTTGTGCTTCACTTAATTGGAAAACACTGGTTCTCTGAGATTTGCATTCATGAGAGAATGAGCGTGAAAAGACAAACAACTGTTCACTATTATTATGAAAATAGTTTTGGCCATGCATACCCCCTGAAAGGGTCTCAGGAACCCACAGAAAACTCAGGACCACTCTTGGAGAAGCACTGGTCTAGCCCCAGCTCAAAGAAGTTCACACCCACTGAACACAAGTATTCATTCATCCACTCCACAAGCATTTCCTGGGCTCCCCCTATGTGCCAGCAACTGCGCTGGATGCTGAGAATTCCGAAACAAACAAAACACAGCCCTGCCTTCGAGCAGCTCCCATTCTCATGGGGAAGGCAGACCATACAGAAACAAAGAAGTACATATGCACTCTAACCCCAGGTAGTGGTGAGGCTAGTGGGAAAACCCAGCACTGTGCCAGGCATTTGCATGTGGCCACATGGCTTGCCTGGGACGCCTAATTCAGCCAGCCTGGGATTTGCTGATTTAAGGGTTTCCACTATAAAATATGGGTTTTCTTTTTTTTTTAAACCAAAATACCTGTGGACACAGGTAGTGGGGGATGGGGAGTGAGCTGCCCTAGAAGAGGTGAGAGCTCAACGTTGAGGCAGAATTCCTTTCCAATTGCTCTAGAAGGGGTAAACCTTGGAAGTCAGGCACCTGCCCCACAAGCGGGCTGACCACACCCTACCTGCTTGCACGCAGGGTTGCTGCTGCACCCACTCTGCAGATACAGCAGATTCACACGCACTGTGTTACATGAGCCCTGCATGACTCCTTGAGAGGAGGCCTGGTGTGGATACTATTCATCTCTTTTACAGACGAGGAAACTGAGTCTGAAAGAGGTTCACCTATAGGGTAATGGACTCGGAACTTGAACCCATACCATTTTTTAACAATTCCTTAACCTCTTATATTTCTTCATGTAAGGAAGAGAAAATGGATGCGACACTTAAAACGAATGGTTAAGCTTGGTTTCTTCCTTCAAAAATGTCCTGGTTTGCCATAATCCCCCTTTTCAAACAGCAAGTCAAACCTGAGAAGAAGACAGAGGGATGGAGCCCGATGCTTCCTAGGCACCAGGATTTGGAGCTATTGGCTCTATACACATTTATGGAGACCTACTGTGTGCCCGGCCCAGCTCTAAGCAGTTGGAATACAGAGATAAAGAAGACAGACCAACCCCTGTCCTGGAGCACAGCACTGACTGAGAGGCTTGGCACTGTTCCCCGACACCCAAAGAGTTAACTCCAAAATCTCAACTTCCTGAGCCTTCGTCAATAGCATCACACTGACAACAGAGCCCTGTGTTCCATCTTGGCCGCAGAACATCCCTTTCAGGAGAAGAAAAAAGCTTTATTCCTCTGCCCCTTCACCCCACCCATTTTACAGATGGAAAAGCAAGCCCAGAGCCCCGAAGCCACTCCCTCTGCTATCTTACAATGAGCCAGAGGTGTGACAGGGTCTGAGCCAGTTCTCTTGTCTCGCCCAGAAGCCCTGGCTACAGCCTCCTGGCCCAATTTTCTCTTTGGACATCCCAGGAGGCCCCTCCAACAAGGGCCACGCATTTATGGCAGCAAACCAACACACAGGCCTGCTGGGGAAGTGACTGTTTCGAGAGGAAAGGGGCATATATAGCAATGGCCCTCGGCAACACAGCCAGCCCTGCAACACAGGCCAACCTCAAACCCCACATCGCACTTCCTCTCCTCCCAGTTCTCCTTGCCAACAGTTCCCACCAAGGTTTAAAAAAGAAGTTGAAGTTCCCTTCTGCCTGACTGGCCGGCACATTCCACTGACTCAGACTGTTCTGGGCACCACGGAGAAGACACTGTTCATTTTCCCTGGGCTGAGAACTGGCCCACATCCGGACCTGTCACCGGCAGGAGGGGGCACTTGGCGTCTCAGCACAAGCAAAATGAATGGAGTGCTATTTTTAATGTTTGGTTCCTGTCTGTATTCCAGAAGGCTCGGCACCTGTGCCAGAGCTGTTCCAAATGTGGCTTGCAGACCACCCGCATCAGAAATACCAGGGTGCTTTGGGGGAAATGCAGATTCTGGGGTCCCATCTCAAATCCACAGGAATCCCCAGGGGTGGAACTCTGGAGTCAGAATCTTTAACAAGCTCCTCAAGTGACTCTTGCAAAATTAAGTTTAAGAACCACTGACAACCCAGGTCTGCATTCATTCATTCATTGAACATGTGCCAAATGCCCCGGTAAGCCGAGCGCTGTGCTCGTGAAGTGGGAATATGAAAATCAGTGGCATGTGCTGTTAGCTTGAGCACCCAAGGGAAACACAGCACAGTGTGAAAGGCTAAAGACAGAGCACGAGGAGCCCCAGGAGCCCAAAGGTGGGAGAAATCACCTCTGTCTGGGGGAGTGTCATGGGCAGCTTCACAGAAGACGGGACCTTGGAGCTGAGCTCAAGAGGGTGGGGACAATGCCACAGGACAGTCATTCCCTACCTTGACCTGCCTTTGGCTTTCCCTCTGGCTTGGCCAAAACCAAGATCTTGTCCCACCCGTCTTCACCTAACCCAGCATCCTCCTGGCTTCTTGAGGGTAATCAGTACATACACCCATGAATGAACAGAAATAGAGGATGGATTGAACACAATGGAAACAGGAACCAGGAAGCTGCTGAGAACAGTCTGATGTGCACCTGCTGTTATTGGCTGAGATCACAGGCTCAGAAGTGAGACTGACGAGGGTCTGATTACCATTCGTAGTTATCGGATCGTGGACACATTAGCCCTTCTAATCCCCACTTTCCTTACCTACAAATCGGGGATAAGAGGTACTCCCCAAGGTTGCAGTAAGATTAAGTCCCCAGGATTATTAATGCGTGTTCCCTCTGACTCTGCATCTGAGATGCCCATTGGTTGTCTGAGATGTCCATTTCGGAGTTCCTAAGGCCTGATTGGGAACATGCCTCAGGATATTTTGTGTTCCTCTTGGACCTCTCTGCCATCCCATGCTGCTTCTTTGTATCTTTTCTTGCACAAAGAGCTCTGTGGGAGATACTCCCTGCCCCTCCACCCTCTCAAGCAGGCACGGGACAGTGGGGAAGTTGGCCTCCCATCCTCCTCACTCAGGGCTAAAGGGAGTCATCTGCTTCCTCTCTCATCCCCAAAGGCAGGGAAAAGAAGTGTCAACAGCCAGAAACAAAGACTTCCCACTGCAGGTCGCACAACAAACACATCCTTGAGAAGCAGCAGCTAGGCAGGAGGCAGCCTCAATGGCCTCCCCCACAGCTCCCCCAAAGCCCTCGGTCAGGCAGGTGGGGACCTTTCAGCCTCACTCTCATCTTGTCCCACCCCCTCAGCAGCCAGCAAGCTGTCCCTTAGTCTAGGCTTGAAGAACCCATGCTGAACTTGGATCCACCCAGCTGGTCTGGCTTAACCCTAAGACTAGCCCAGTCCTTCCACCATAAAGCACAATCCTTCTACCCTTCCACACGCCCTGCCCAACGATGCCCACACCTGGAGCACCATCACCAAGGCATGGTCTTACACAGGAGAAGGGAGGACCGGCTATGACAAAAACTCCCCTGTGTTGCATCTTCCTCAAAAATGCCCTTTGATCTTGCCTGCCCTTTCCTGTCCATTCATACGCTCACTCTCCCTGGTTAGTCTATTCCAGGGGTCAACAAACTTATTCTGTAATGGGCCAGAGAGTAAAAATTTCAGCCTCTGCAGGCTACATGGTCTCTGTTTCAACTTTTCACGGCTGGCAGTCTGGTGTGAACACAGCCACAGACAATTCAGAAATGAGTAAGCATGGCTGGGTTCCAACACAACTTGACTCTGGACACTGACATTTGAACTTCATATGATTTCCACATGTCACGACATATTTTCTTAGCTCTCTGGCTATCCAGGAGGAGATGTCAGACCATCATTTGGTCTATACTTCTGTCACTCCCAGACCTCAGCAATATTCTCCAACCTGGCTTTCTTGGCTCTTGCTACCCCTTAAATCCATCCTGTTCACTCCCACCCAGGCAAATCTACCCAAAAAATTCCACTTTAATCATTCCATTTCCCATCTTGGCTGGCATTTGAAGCCTGTCTCCTTCAGGCTTGAAGGCACCTTTCCACCCGTGTCTTCCAATAGCCTGAACTGACTAAGCTCATTCTCGTCAAGTTTGCAAATAAATCATATCCATCCTTATAGATTTGACTCAGATCTCTTCTCTGATCACCTAACCTCAACTTGGTCTCAATTCCTACAGCACTGGTTTATGCCACCACTCACTTGGCCCTCAAAGGGCTTCCAACTTGCAGAGACAGAAGTGTAAATAGAGAATTACCAAAGAATAAAATAAACATTCTGATTGATGTTCACAAGGCCACACTGGAGAACCAAGCAACCTGCTGAGAGAAAATTGGGAGGAGGCTCCACAAAGGACTTAACCCTTGAACAAGGCAAATAAGGATTCATCAAGCCAGTAAGATGTCAGGGTTTTAGAGCAGGAGAAGCATTCTAGAGTGGAAAGGTTTATTCAGAGGAATGACGTGCAGTGGGGGGGCGGGGGGGGCATATAACTGGGCAGGTGGCAAAAGTTAGATCATGAAGAGCTTCTTGGCTCAGGCCCAAGCTCGGTAAAGCTGTTGGGGAAGGGATGGCATGATGCTGAAACACACAGTAGGTCTTCAGGAAACATATGTGAGGACTACCACAGAAACTAGGAGGGCTCCATTTTGCATTCATGGAAGAGTCAGTCACTCTAAGCCTCAAAAAGCCAACAGAGCATCAAAGGGTCTATGGTAGGAGACCACTGGTCTCTAATCTCCCTCTCATCTCCTTCCGCCCACACCCACGGCTGCAAGGAGAGCTAGGATGAGGGCTCGCCAGCCCCAGCCCTGTCTTCTGCTGTCCCTGCTTGGCCATCTCGCAAAAACATTACATATCAGTTAAGCCTAGATTTCTGTCCAAAGCCTTTGTAAGTAGGACAAAACAGCAAAAGGAATTTTCTTTTTAGAAAAGTCACTTTTCCACCAATTGTAGATCACTTTCATTTTTTTTAAATGCTATCTTAACTTTTTTTGGAATTACATTGGCTTATGTTTGATTTTTTTTTTTAAGAAGCAGATGTTTCTGTAACCCTCCTCTCTTTCCCTTTAAAAGGATTATAAAAATAGAACTCCTGAAAAACTCTTAAATGCAACCAACACAAGGTCTTCCATTGACACCAACTCATATAGGCTTCAGTGGCGAGCAATTCTCAGTCAAGGGGGCTTTGAAGTCAACTCTTTGAAGTGAGCTTGGTGCTTTCTCAGTATAAAGGAAGTAAAAATGGAAGCTAGAAATGAGGAGGAGACAGAAATACAAGGATGAAAAGGGGGGAGAAGGCCTTTTTAAACACAGGAGCGCCCCGATTTCATTGCTTAACCACATAACTCCAGGCCACCTTGATTCTATGGAAACCAGCAAAACACCTATTTACATACAGGGGTGGGCAAAAGTAGGTTTACAGTTGTGAGTGCATGAAACGCAGTTTATTCTTGTATTATTATTTATTAATCATTGTGCCATTTTCCATACAAACAACTGTAAACCTACTTTTGCCCCACCCTGTACAAAGCCCAGTGCTAGGGACTACTGGGGAAACAACAAAAGGCAACATCTTCTTTCATAAGATTATGATTTATTAAACCAAGATGAGATACAAACACAAAATTTAATATAACAACAAATGTAAAAACCATTTGGGACACAGAAGGAGGGAGACACCAGCACTTGAAGAGAACCTAAGGGCCCCTGTGTTAGGTGCTCCAGCTATATCTGCCATCTCCCGGAAGCCAGCTGTTCTAGGGCCTGAGGGCATGACTCACTCAAGATTATTCCTCAGGTCAACACACAGGTGGGACTTTGAACCCAGGTCAAGCCACATGTTCTTCCCACAAGTTAGTCCCAGGAAGAGAAAAATCATGCATGGCTGTGCTCATGCGAGGCTGCGTGAACCAGAGGCCTTCGAGATGGAGCCCTGCTGGCCGGGACAGTAGTAGACATAGCAGGGAAGGGAGAGCATGCCATGCAGAAGGCCTGAACCCCTGGCACCCAGAGGGAAAGCAATAAGCAAGCTGGTAGAACTAGAACTTGGCCTGTGTATGGGGAAGTGAGGCTGGAACAGGACCCATGGGAGAGGGCGTGGAAAGTTGAGGTGAAATGTGGCAGAAAGCAGCAGCAGCCACCAAGGGCTTCGGAGAGAGTAAGAAACATGGTCATCCATCAAAATAGTCTTGAATTCTCTGAAAAAGGCATAAGAGGCTAGAGCATAGCTACTAGTTACAACAACCAGAGACTCTGGGAGATTCGATGAGTCTTGAGTATTCTCTGTGTTCCTTACGCAAATGCTTACCTGAGGTACACTCACTAGTTCCCCTGTTCGCAAAGAAAAATCGGGTCTGATCGTATCGCTGTTTCCCCTCACTGCACCTTTACTGGGTTCTTTTAATGTGCGAACCCTGCGGAGAACACACACAAGGGATCCTTCCATGGACCTATGCAAGTAAGGACTCCTGGCTCTGATGGGGTGGAATTCCGTAACCTCACCAATTATCCCGGTAAGTGCATTAGTATTCTCAAAAACACCTCAAAATTATGCCACACTGAACTTTAGAGAAGTTGAAACCAGAGGGTCAAAACATGTTGAAGCACTGACCTAAGGACTAAAGTTCAAAGTCTCCCCGACCAGCATGTTAACGCTGAATTTCATGGTCTCACCCAACGTTGGCCCAGTAACTGATTCTTCTCACACCACCTTTTACCAGCACTCTCATGAGTTACAGGGAGAAAGGGTCTAACTATGCCATTGGATAAATAAGGAGACTAAGAAATGTTAAGACCATGTCCAAGTTCACCGAGCAGGCAGACAGAGACTCTACTACCACCTAAATTAGGGCAATTTACATAATGCACTGTCATCTCAAATCTGAAGACCATATATTAATTTGGGTCTCATGCTGGAAAATTACAAATTCAGGCACAATTAACATGATTTTTATCAAGTAAAAGCCTCCAAGTACAAGGAGGAACAAAAGTAGATTTAAAGTTGTTCAAATGAAAACACAATAATTAATCAATACTACCCCTGGATGCTCAGTTGGTTGAGCATCAGACTGTAAACCAAAAGGTCGCAGGTTAAATTCAAGGTCAGGGCACATGCCTGGGTGGCAGGTTCAGGCCTGGTCAGGGAGCATGTGAGAGGCAACCAATTGATGTTTCTCTCTCACATGAATATTTGTCTCCCCAACTCTCTCCCTTTCCTTCTCTCTAAAATCAATAAATTTTTTAAAAATAAAAATGTTTCAAATAATGAATAGCAATACAAAAATGTACTCTGTTTCATGTACTCGCAACTGCAAACCTGCTGTTGTCCACCACCCCCCGCCCCACCCCAAACCACTCGGATTAGCCCAGTGTTACAACAAGCTAACGCTAAAGGCCGCTGAGACCATCACTGCTGCAAAGACAAATTGGGAATAGAGAAGATACCTTAAATTCTCAAATTAAAAGGAATGGAAACACCTTTTTCTTGTTTTTAAAATTTAGAAAGTTTTTTCCTCTCTGGTTTGGTTTAAAAAGAACTTTGTGTTTTAAGTACAATTTTGTCCTCAAAGATATGCATAAAATGCCACACGCTGTCTTAACTACAAAGTCCTAAAGACTTGCATAGCGAAGGGGTCAACTAAAAATGCAAGAAAAACCTTTTAGATGCTTTCAATTCCATCAGTTTATTTTACATCATGAGTATATAAATTTTTTTAAAGTCATAATTTCAACCATCACCCAGAAAAAAAGGAGAAGAGAGAAACTGAACTCGAAAGTAAAAAGATGTTAAACATCCTTTTTTTTTTTTTTTAATTTGAAAGGAAAAACTGATTAAGGGAATCAGGAAGGGGTCCTTTCGCTATGAGGCCCAAAGTCCCAAATCTGTAAATTTTCAAGTTACAGCTGACTAGCTCGTACTGAAGAGCCACCGTCAGAGCCTATGGTGAACGGCCACGGCCGGAGGTGGGGCGGGGGGAGTGCTTTACTTGGCAGCAGAGACAGCACTCTGTGCAAGCGCTGTGCTGAGCGTTTGTTTTACAGACAAGAAAACGGAGGGGAAGGGTTCACGAGAAAACCATCAAGAGGTGAGGCAAGGTTTGCAGGGTCTGACTGCCCCGGGGCGCTGACTGAAGATGTACAGCATCATAATGCAGAAGCAGCATTTCCAGAGAGTCCAGGACAGAATCTGACCTCCTGGGGCGGCCTGCATTTTAGGAGAAATATTGTCAGCAAGGAATGACCACAGCACGCGGGGAATGGCTGAGATGGCGGACGGTGTTTAATCCAGAGAAAAACTACCAAAGGGAACAAAAAAGATATGTGCATGTCCCCCTTGTGTGGCTCCAGGGGAACCAAACAGAACTAGTGAGCAAAAGGCACAGGCCAAGATGCCACCCACTGGGAAAACTTTCTGACGGAGAGAACCACATTATCGATGGAATGGTATCTCCAAACAAATGCGCTGAAATGAGTTCACTCATTCAAGTACCACCATCATCATATTTGCCATAGCCACAAACCACCCACATTTTTATCTATTCAGGATTTTTCTGTAAATGGATCTACATATTTCACTGAAATAAATGTAGCCTCACTCTACACAATACTATTCAAGAAACCCTGAGGTTCTTTGCTCTCTGGGTTTTTCCCAAATGCATATTAAAACAGATGACTATTAAAATAAATATTCATCTGTGTAGCATCTAAAATCGATCTCACACGCCAGCAGTCTTATGACCACCTCATTTAGAACCACAGACCAGAAAAATTCCAGCCAAACAGAAGGTCATTGGCTTTTGAATGAGACGCTTCTAAGTTAAAGCGCCTGACTCTGTGCATTTCCTCACCTGCAAAGGGTGGAGGGGAGGGCAGGGAGGCGGGAGATAGTGCTATCTCTGTTAGGGTAGTTGTTAGGAATCCTTTGTTGAAATACACCCAAGACTAAGCTCAGTGCCAAGGACCTGGTAGTCTGATACTTCTTACCACCTCCACGGGTATTTCTCACAGTGCTTTGTACGAAGAGTTCAATCAACAGTCATTGCTAGTTTGCTGGTTATTATA
Organism: Anoura caudifer; assembly: GCA_004027475.1. Taxonomy (NCBI): domain Eukaryota; kingdom Metazoa; phylum Chordata; class Mammalia; order Chiroptera; family Phyllostomidae; genus Anoura; species Anoura caudifer. The sequence goes on from PVKU01004020.1 coordinate 139,651, forward strand.
TTGGTTAACATTGTAACCATATGTTATTATAACTGCTCAGAATCTTGCAGAAGGTTCCCTTCACTGAAAGGAGGATGAACTAGATGCTCTCTAATCCTTTTTTTTTTTTAGCTTGTCTGTGGTTCTAGTGAACTAATTATGCAACCCCAGGAAAACCAATTCCCTCTACCCCTCAGAAAACAGACAGTAATACCTCTATGTCAATTAGCATAATCCCGTGACATTCAGACCAACTATCATAAAACACTAAATTATCAAATGCCCCTCTACATTTCAAAATGCCAAAGCCACTTTAAATTATACAAAAATAGTCTATCCCGCCAAACAAGAATAATGAATGATTCTTGCTGCTGTTGGTAAATTCCCAGGGGATAAAAAATGAACTATACATTAAGAAATCTTCCACACTGAATAATACATAAAACAAAAGCTCTCAGCAACGGCGTATTTGTATTTAAAATCAGATGATCGGCAACAGCGAAACAATTCAGCTATACCTGTGGTAGGGAGCAAGGGAAGCGAAAGAAAAGAATTTGAAGAGTGAGCCTGAGCTAGGAGACCCAGATCCACCGCAGCCTCCATGAGTCCCAAGACCACAAGCCATTCCCACCATCTCCATAGCAACCTATCGTCGCAGGACACGGGTTTGCCATTTGATGCAGCCCCTCAAGACAAAGTCTACCTGCTGCCCAACCCCAGATGATAATTTTTTCAACCTTGGAGAAATAATTAGCTGGTGGGGGCTTACTAAGATATTTATGGGAGATAAATACCACCTTGGGAACAGCCTTTTGGAAAGACTGAAGAAATGACTTCCATTCATGACTTCAACTAGACAGCATTTCTGCGACAGCACTGACTTTTGATGGAGGACCAATGCTCCAACTGAGATGCGATTCCAGTTGGCACCGTGAATGGTGATCTTGGTCCAAACTCAAAGTATCGTGCAGTCAAACTGCATTTTCCCACCTCAGCAGGCAACATGGCATTCCATGTAAACGAATTGACTGACAGTGCACTTTCTACCACAGCCTTTTGGAATCATTCTCAGCTGGCATCACCTCTTTTGCACCTAGTATGACAACTTCAGGATTGGGTTCAAGAATCAGGTCCCCTTCAAGGCTGTCCTGGAATTCCTCCTGGGGCAGATGTGGGATGTGAAGGAGAATGCAAAGAAGAGCAGCAGCTCTCAGACACACCAGGCAGCATGCAAAGGCAGTTTCCATGCCTTCCCTCACTTAATCTTCGTGGAAGACCTCCAAGGGCAGAACCTTCATGGTATCCATTTCACAGGCGAACCAGGTGACGACTAGGGAGGAGAGGGACCCAGTCAGCGCTCCTAGAGGAGCTAAATGCCAGGGCCAGAGTGATGCATGGCTCATCCTGGCTCTGTGCGCCCCTGCTTTGGCTCTCCCTCCCACCTCACCTCTGACCATCCGGGTCTCACCTCCAAATGCAAACTCCATGCACACAAAGTCCATGTCTCACCTCCAAGTGCAAACTCCATGCACGCAAGGTCCATGTCTTCATCTAACTGTGCCCAGCAACCTGCATACTTTCTAATCTGTACCCACTGACTCATAAATGTTTATTCAGTGCTCTTGCAGCCTGGGGTAGACTCTTTATTCAATCAATAATCAATCTAGCCATCACTCACATGTCTACCTCAACTGTGCTGCCTCTCCTCATGAGGAATAGGGAAATGATAGAAACCTGTGCGTATCACTCTGTCTCACATTTCTGCACTGAGTACGCTGGGTTTAATATTATTACCCTGGTCATCACTCCACCTTCTGAGGATGCCCATCCATTTTATTAGCAGCCACTACATACTGTGCTGGGTTAATATCTTGCAGGCCTGTTGAGATATGAGCCTTCTGCACTCTCATTAAAAACAAAGCACCTAAGCACCACCACCCCCTCGCCCCACCGGGGGCTATAGAGTTGCTTAAGCACATGCTTCTCCTAGTCCCAGTTTCTCCCACCTCCACCCTGGCTCTCTGCTCTATCCCACGGGCCTCTCTTAGCTGCTGTGGGAGAGGAAACCAGTTAGATCCGTCTTTCAAACATAAATTAAAAGACTCTCCTCTGAGGAAAACATTAATGTATGCTTTGGGGAACCTCTATTTTCTCTGCGTGGTCCGATTTCTTTTTCCTGTGGTTTGCCCCTTGGTGCAGAGCTGTGGTTTGGATACTAGCAGTTGCCTAACAGTGCAATCCTGAACAAGAGCGCAGAGCCTCCCAGGATAACGCTGTCCAATTTCCACATGGACTCGCAGTCAGAGGGCCCTCCCCTGCAGCCTGCAGTTTTCTCTCCTGGACAATGGGACACAGAGAGTGAAAGCAGATCCCCGGCGCACATCCTCCCGGGAGCCCTCCAAGTAGGAACTTTCTAAGTACAAGCCGGAGTCCTGCCATCGAGGAAGTCGTCCACACCACGGGCTGACACTTGGTTTTCCTTTCCTTCCCCCCATTGTTTGTGGTGTGGTCTCCTCCAGGCTGGTGAGGAGGGTTCCAGGTGGTAAGGATCTGGATGTAATTGCCCTGGGGCAGAAGGAAGAAGTTGGTTTTATCACAGAAAAGGGACTCTTCCAGGAGGCCCCCTAATCCCATCTCTCTCTGGAAGAGAGAAACACAAGAGAGGGGAAAAAAGAGAATCACTCCACTTCCTTCTTCTCTATACCCCCACCGCAAGTTTCCGATGTTCTAAACGAAACTGAAGATTTGCATTATTCTCTCTTTGTCTGAACCTATTCCCTTTTTAATTATGACCCTGGAAGGTGCCCACAGCTATGTCGAAAACCATCTGTCAGCAACACAGCTGGAGGATTCACATAAAACCAGCCCCTGGCTCCTTCCCCAGGAGGCAGGTTACAGTGGAGACAGAAGATCCGGGGTTCACGGGCAGGCTCTTCCTCAGCTTCACCACGTGCCCTGGAGTAGACTTAACACCTGAGCCTCTGTCCCACCACCTGTGGGATGACGGCAGGGGGCCCAGGAGTGTAATTATATATGTTATGATACTTGTGTATAAATGCATAAGGGTTCCCAATGGACAGTCAGTGAGGACGTGTCCGGTTAACAGTTTGGTTGAACCCAGGCATCGGGGATGGGTGGGGTCACTCTCACTTTCTGCTTTCACACACCTATTATTTCAGTTGTTCCTGCAATAGTTATTGCATTTGAATTTTTAAAGAGAATCTTCTGAGAAAAAAAGATAAGAGGCTTCCATTTTTGAGAAGTAAAATAAGAGCGGTAATTCCTAATCCTACCTGCTCATATGGAGTCCAGTTTGGTTCCATGGTTAAACACCAAGACATAGATTCAAATCCCAGCCCTCTGTTTGGCAAATGTGCAGCCCAGGAGTGTCTTTTAACCTCTTGTTGCCTCAGTTCCCCCTCCACTGAACAGGGGTGATAACAGCGCGCTGGAGTGGTATGAGGGTTCAAGTCAGAATGTACAGAGCTCTTGGATCATAATAAATCTCTTGCTATCATTGTTTATAAAAGAAGGTATAAAATACTTTGTAATCTGTGATGGGCTCTATACAAACAGATCACACCATCACAGAAAGATACTTACTTTAAAAAGTTTTAGAACCTAATAGAAGACACACAATTTACAAAACAGGAAAAAAGGCTTAAACAGATGTTTCCAAAACTTGGAAATGCAAATTTGTGTAATGGAGGGAAAGCTGACGGTACCACAGGGTGAGAAAAAACACAAGGAGAGTGCGGAGGAGGGCATGGGAACCCTGAAAGGGACCCCTCTCCCAGGAGGGACACGTGTTGACTGGGCTTGGAGGTCTGGGAGGGACTAAGTCACTTAGCCCCCTGGGAGAAGCAGGTCCAAGGTCCACCCAAGGCAGGGGAAGAAGGCCTCCTCCCAGTCACTCTTCTAAACTGGCTGCCGTGTAGGTTCATTCTCTGCCCCTTGCTCCACAGGAAAACATTCTGAGCCTCCTGGAGGAGCTTCATGCAGCCTCACCTGACCAGGCGATGCCCAAGTAGTGACCCAGGCCGGAGCCGACTGCCCTCCCCACCGTAGCCACAACTCCCACCGGGCTGCAGCCCAATCTCTGCCTCGCCATTCAGGTCCTTCAGCATCCACCTCACAAAGTTCCAACCTTTCCCACTTTCTACACCACCTGGGCCCTGAGGAAAAGAGACCTTCCATTCCCAGAGGAGGGACTGCGACAATGTCAGGGCTCAGGGGCCTTCATCTCCCCCACCCTCAAAAAAGGGGAAAGAGGACTCACTTGTGCCACAGCCATTAAAAACAAAAGGGGTGAAAGGGCGAGGAGAAGAGAAGGGGTGAAAGGGCGAGGAGAAGAGAGCACGTGCTTTGTGGGACGCAGTTACACGTAGCAACTAAAAACAGACGGAAACACAGGCTGCGAGCGGCTGCAGAAGGCCTGGGCAGGTGGTGCTCCAGTCACCTCTGAAACTGAAAGTGAACTCCACGCACCCGCTGAGGAACTGGCCTTTCAAGAAGCAAAAAAAAAAAAAAAAATGAACTCTTGGGCAGAAAAAAAAATCACTGAGAATCAAAACTAAAGCCAAATCATAAGCTCCTTTAAAAAAAAAGGAAAGAAAAGAAAACACACACATAAGCTGAGAACTTTATACAACAAATGCCAGATCTTAACTTGGGAGAAAAACAGAAGCCTTTGGGTAAAATAAACAGAAGGGGGAAAAAGTTCCCCTAGCATAAACCAAGGGGAACCTCCTTCCTGAGGATCAAGTTCTGACCTTTATGTGAACTTGAAATAACTAACTCATGATTTCGCAAAGCAAGAGGAATGGCAAGCATTTTGAATGTTGCTAAAAATCTTAGTTCTCCTCTGGCTTTTTGTTAGGCAGCCAAGTGTATCGGTCAGAGCAAAAGTAGCTAAAAAATGTGCACTTGCCTCCGTCAGAAAAGACTGGTGTGGGATCACAAGCAGCCACCCTCTGGCAGCCTGTCCCGGATGGTGCCCTGTGTACGAAAGCCAGCACTTTCAATGAGAAACAGCAAGGAAGGCCCATTTCCTTCCATGACTCATTCTACAAACGTGTATTGAGCACCTACTATGTGTCAGTTGCTCTCTCATTGCAGGGCTAACTTCTCCAAAGCTGGGTTTTTAAATAAAGGTATCAGTCCTGGCTGGTGCGGCTCAGTGGATTGAGTGACAGCCTGTGAACCAAAGGGTCGCAGGTTTGATTCCTGGCCAGGGCACATGCCTGGGTGGCAGGGCCAGGTCCCCAGTAGGGGACGCACAAGAGGCAACCGCACACTGATGTTTCTCTCCCTTTCTCCCTCCCTTCCCCTCTCTCTAAAAATAAGTAAATAACATATTTAATAAATAAATGATTCAGGTATCAGTTCTGTCTTTCACAATGGAAATGACATCACCCCATACCCTCATTCGTGCCTCTCTGTCTGCTCTTACCTGGCTCCTATGCCTGCCCAGCTAGAAGCCAGGACTTCCTGCCAACCCCTTGCCGCTGCATCCATCCAGGTATGGACAACCTGCCCAGGAACAAATCTCAGCCCCAGGCTAGTAAGGAAAGGCTCTGCGGAGGGATGTGCTATTGGCAGAGTTGGCAGGGAGGGGTTGGTTTCAGGAGAGAATATAGGAGAAAGTGCTTCAGGAAGAGCTGTTCCAGGACAGAGTGGCCTGCTCACACTCCTCCCTGCTCCTCGGTGTTCCCCCAGCACCTTGCCCACCCCTCACAGGCTACCTGGGTCTCCCTATCACCGAGCACGTAGACAGAAGGGGATCATAGCTGTGACGATGAAGATACAGCGATGGAGCACAAATACAGGCCAGGCACTTTTCTAGACAAGCTAGTGCCCCTATGATCCTCATCTGCCAGATGAGAAGACCCAGATGAAGGGTAAGGAACATACCCAAGTCACATGGCACGGAGTGTTTCCCATTGATTCTGCAAAGCATTCAGCCTGTAGTAGCAAGAAAGGGATTCATCTTCCTCAAATGACAAGTGCCCCAGACACAGGCAGCCAGGCCCCTTCCTGCTCACCTCCCTCGGACAGGACTGACACCTTCATGTTTGTGAGAGGCGGCACACCCACGGGGTGAAGGTTACCAATTCTGGTTCCAGGCTCCCAGCTCTGCCACTTAGTGTGAAGTCCCAGGAGGGTCCCCTGTCCCTCCTCAGCCTTGGTTTCCTTCTCTGTACCCTGGAGAGCATTATAATACCCATCTCAAGTGAGTGAATAAAAGGGGCTCGGAGAGGTGCTTGACACATGGATGCACTGCCTCAGTATTATTGTTGTTGTTGTTGTTGTTATTACTACTACTAGCATGAGCATTACCGCTGCACCTTCAGGCACAGCACCCACACTCTGGTCAGAAGGGCAGAGAAGACCAAACCGGAGTCAATCCCCAGGGACAGAGCTTTCCCGGGAGCCCCACCCCGTGACAACATGCAACCGTTTGCCAGGACCGAAGCATGTGGACACCCAGTGCTCCAGGGAGACTGGGAGAAGCAGGGAAGGAGAGGCGGACCTGGGAGTTGAAAAGGAAACCAGTGGTGTCCCCCAAGGGGTTGAGCCTAGATAGGCCCCAGGCAGCCCCAGCACACACCCTGCAGATGAGGCTGCTTAGGGCAGGTCTCACAGGGAACAGCCCCACCCCCCCAACCCGCCCCATCCAAGGCTCTCAAAGAAGCCACAAGTCACACGGCACTCCCAGCCCCTTTGGCTGACACGGTTCTGTAAAAGTGGGGATGAGGAAGAAAGGCAGGGCGCTTTCCCCCTTGTTACATGGCCAGGGTCTACCCAGTGCGCAGGGAGCACGGAGCCTGAGGAATCCCCAGGGATATGTTTCCTAACACATTTGTGGAGGTGGTGGTTCTAATGGAAACAATAAAAAGCTTAAGAGCCTCTTCCAGACTTCCTAAAATGAACAGGAGCCCCTAACAGCTCCCTGGCTTCTGACTTCTCCTTCCGTCCTGCGTCCTTCCAAGTTTGTGGGTGGCTAACGCAGAGGCTGGTTTGTGGAACATGCTGGTTGATTCGCTGTTTGTGTGGCAACAGGAGTGTGGATCCTTTTTAAAAGCAGGTCCTATAAGTTACTGAGCTCACAGGAGCTCAGTCTGTTTACAGTATACCAGACACACCTCAGTGGAGGGGAGTTTTTGCAGAGCGGGCTTCCTGGTTATAAACAGGACTTGTCAAACATGTTTGTTTGTTTGTTTAAGGTAAAACTGCATTCAAATGTTGTTTTGTTAATCCACCTCTTAAATGCTCAGTAACCCTAGGGCCCAGTCATTTATTTCTAACAGCAAAAACCTACTTCCCGGACCTAGAGAGAAAAACAAAATCAGCGTATCTCCACTTTTGAAAGCCTGATGTGTTACAATGAACCCCAAAAGCAAGGTAACTGGGGGGCAATCGTTCTGTTTATCAGGGACATCTTCAGTTTATAAAACATCCCTCCCACAGAGATTTCCTAGAAACCCTTGGCCATAATGCACCCCGGTAACCCGGCGCAGGGTTCCTCTACAGCCTCCGTCTAAACCTAAACAGGGTTGGGTGGTTCCGGCTCTGACTCAGGTTTGCCTGACAGAGGAGGCAGGCGGGGAGATGAAGGGCAGAGGCTCTGGGAGCTGATGCCCCGGGCTAACACAGCTTCACACCACGTGCCAGGTAGTCACCTTGGGTCAGTTACTTATCCTTTCCTTGTCACCGGTTCTCACCTGTAAAATGGAGGTGATAAAGCGGCTGCCTTTGTCATGTAGTTCCAAGGAAGCCCTTGGGGAGTGCCAGCCTATAGTGAGAGCTCTGGAATGCAGACTATCCTTATGCGCTAGAGACTACACAGCCTGGTGACAGGATGGGCAGGGGGCAGTGGGCATGTCCTGCTCCCCCCACATGCACCTGGCCCAATATCTGCTATTTGTCACAGGGCCATGTTCTGGACACACTGCCCTGGAGGCTGGGGATGCATCGGTGGACAAAATAGACCCGCCGACATTCTGATTCAGGGAGGGCCATCACAGTGCAGTGGGGTGTGGGTTCTATGGGCAGCCAGAGGAGCTGTGGGGGAGAGCCCTGTGCTGCTGTCAGTGGGGGCTGTCAGGGCAGGCCTTGTAGGAAACTGGAGCAGGTGAGGGAGAAGTCTGAGCAGTCTGTGGAGGGAGTGTTTTTATTCTGAGCAGGAAGGAAGGACCACCATGCACAGCCCGAGCACAGGTGTGTGTGGCTGCATGGAGCCAACACTGGAAAGGGAAGAGTTGAGGGTCAGGGAGCTGGTGGGGGCAGATACACAAGCCTTTGCGAGGGCCTGGCCATCTCCTCTGGGTGAAACCGGGAATCACTTCAAGGTTCAGAGCACAGGAGGGCTAGGAACTGAGTGCAGATTTTTATTTTTTATCCTCACCTGAGAATATAATTTCATTGCTTTTAGAGAGGGGGAGGGAGAGAGAAAGAGAGAGAGAGAAACATTGATGTGAAAGAGAAACACCAATTGGCTGCCTCCCAGAGACATCCAGACTGGGATCGTATGCACCCAGACCTGGGATTGAACCCACAACCCTTTGTTACGGGACAACACTCCAACCAACTGAGCCCTACCAGCCAGGGCCTGGCTTGGGACTGTTAAAAGGCTTCCTGGCTGAGCCTGACAGGGAAAGAGGTGGAATGAGGGGAGCAGTGGTGCAGGCCCTGCCATCACCCAGGACAGAGACAAGTCACCAGGCAAGTGTGGGAGGGGGTGGGACTCTGGATCTGCTCTGAGCAGAGCCCACGTACCTGATGGACACAGGGTTTGGGGGAGGGAGCAGAGTCACGTGGGCATCAACAGGTGGAGGACACAGCCGCCCGGGCTGTGCTGGGGAAACTGGGGAGAACCATGAGCAGCGGCGGGGGTTTCTTGTGGGGGAAAGGGAATATCTCTTTAAATATTAATTGTGGCCAATATGCTTCTTCCCAAATTCTGATTTCCAAAAAGAAAAATTTTCCTTTGAACCTCCTGTCTTCCATCTGCATCTCCACCCAGCTCTTAAAGTCATTCATCTCCCCAGGGGGTCTGCTCCACCCCCTAGGAGCTTCCTGGGGGGCTGTGGCTGCCACCACCCGCCACCCCACCAGCCGGTATGAGGAGGCCTCTGGTGCTCGAGGCTGCATGTGACTGAGTGGGTGCATCTGTCTGCTGTCGGGTTCCTACCAGGAAGCCCCTGCTGTCCCACACCTAAGCCACATCCTCCAACCAAGCCTTTACCAGTAATAAAGGTGATATTTTGATCTTTACCTTCTTGACTCGGTGCCTCCCTTTTAAGTGGTTCAGAAATCTGAAAAACAGACATGCTGTTCAAACCCCAACAATAAGAACCGCAGGACGGTTAAAATGACAACCAACTTCTGTCCTGAGTTTTCCAGCTCATTGGAACCTCAGAATAACCCCTCACACGGTCAGATAGCGAGCCAATGATTCCTAAGCACCTAACATGAAGCACCCACAATTTCAGCGCCATCTGAGGCAAGGCAAGGTGGTGGGAGGGAGGGAGGGCTCATCACTGCCACCGTTGCACAGTTGAGAAGGAGAGTCGGGGAAGGGAGAGAGGGAGAGAAGGCAACTGAGAGAGGTAAACGCTTTGCAATAGGCATGCGACCCACATCTTCTGATGCTACAGTCCCTGCTCTTTTGATTTTTTTGAGCTGGGTAACTTTAGACAAGTTATTTAACCTCTCTGTGCCTGAGTCTGATCATTTATGAAACAGAGATCATGATAGCACCTACCTTGTGGGGTTATGATGAGGGTTGAGTGAGTTAACTGACAGACTTGGAAGAATCACCGACACACAGTAAGCACTCAATAACTGTCAACCTAACTATAATTATTATTATTGTTGTCATCATCATCATCCTCAACATCATTATCACCATACCAAGCTGCGCTGCTAACAATCAGGATAAGAGCCATTACTAAATACTTAGTGCCAATAATTGTTCACTAAGTGTTTTACATTCGGTAACTCACCGAAAGCCCACAGTCTGTGACTTCTGTCCCCATTTCACACTCTGAAACTGATGGCAAAGTTAAGTATACTAGTTAGAGCTCACAGAACTACTAGGTGTCAAAGACAGAAACCGAACTGAGGTCCCACAGGTTACTTGCCAGAAATACATTTACCACATGCAATAAAACAACAAGGATGCTTCTAACTTCTATACAAATGTTTTAATAGACATTCAGAATCAAGGGCATCTCCCTGATCCACAAAGCTCCTTTTGAGGCACTTCAGGCCAAACGTACAAAGGGGAGAAAAAGCTCCGCAATTCACGTTAACTCCATCCACCATGTGTGATGCTCATCACCCCAGCCACATCCTATAGCAGCCACAACCGAAAACCCCACTTCCTCCCCAGAACACATCCCAGGAAGCAAAAATCAACATCCAGCTCCTGCTTCTCTGAGCACGCCTTGGATATTGGCCCATGCATGCCAGCAAGTAACTGAGCTGCAAAAACATTCTCCCAACACCTAGGAAGGGTCAGAATGCCTTGGGCTGAAACACGCCGTGTCTTCAGCACTATTCCCGGCATGAGCTGAGCTGAGCCAAGCAAGCGAGCAGCATCCTGTCAGGTCCTGACATCCGCGTCACAGACCGCAGACAAGCTGGCCCCAGTGGCCTTTTCTGGACCTGACTTTATCACCTGACCCTGAGGCCTGCCAGTGGAAGGAGACCCTCATGCCCCAGGACTGTATGTGGACTGGTACAAGGGGCATCTGTCGGTAGGTCTTGGAAGCCAACCGCCCAGAAGCATACAGCCTAAGGGCCCACTGAGGATTGGAAGCATTCCAGAGAGGATGTGACCCTCACTCTTGTGACGGGAAGTGCGGGAGGGAGCAGAGGTTGAGAAAGAAAAGCCAGATCGTGGTTGACCGTGGCGGGACAGAGGGGGCCTCTCACACTCCAGGACTCACTCACTGCTGTATCGAGAGCTCCTGCTGGCCTGTAATCAGCTAGGCAAAAATGTAGCCCACCGCCCCCAACAGAGCCTGGAGTCCATAAAAGGCCAGCTCTGACCACTCCAGGGGTATCTGCTTAATGCCCACCACATGCCTGGCACCATGCTAGGGGCTCTCTGAAAAAAGGATATTTCCCATAGGATATAATTTCCTACTTCTCTTGGGCAACAAAATCAGAAGATGGGGAAACACTGGGCCACATTCTCACGTGACCACAAGGGCTGGGGCTGAGTAGTAGCCACTCTCTGGGAGGCCTGATGCCTCCAACTCAACACTGGAGTCCTCTGCCCACTCCCTGGTCTGTGTGGCTGCCAGGCCCCCAGAGGCTGGTGGCCCAGGCATCTATGAAGTGCTGTGAGACGGCGGAGCTGCTCAGCCACCACCCGTTCTGCAGTGCTGCCAAGTCTTTACTGCACTGTAAGATTTTTGGTGCCACTTCCCTGGTGGGGGGTGGGGGGGGTGGGTACGGCATGAATGCTATTTCATTGATGACAGTAATGTGAAGCCAGCCTCTGGGTACACCTTCCAGATACTCCTCCGGCTCTTCTCCATTTGCCCTGAGTCCATTTGCCTCACCTTTTAAGATCTGCCCCCCCCCATTAAGTTGCACCCCTACCCCCCAGGAGTCTCAATAAAGAAATGCAGGCAAGAGACCTCCAGCCTCGCCTGAATGCCAAGGCTCTTCCACCACCCAGAGGGCTCAAGCCCGGAGGGCACAAGCTCTAACACAGGGCAGAGGTCTGGGGGACCTCCCTGTCACAGCTGCAGCACTGACCCAGGGGCTGGAATGGTGAGCACCTCCAACCCAGCATGAAACCGGGGGAGAGCAAAGCCACCCAGGGCTCCGAAGGATGTCAGCACCTCCAGACATTTTGGCAGGGAAAAGATTGTGATCAATGAGAGAGAGAGGCAAGTGCCTATCCAAGGGAACCGTATTCCCCCATTTCAAGAACCTGAGAAGCCTCCCTCTCCGCTCCCAGCACATACTCACAGCTAAATCGTGACTCTGCTATGTCATAAACCAAGAATAAATGCTAAGCCAAGCATCGTTGTAGACATGCTCTCTCTCCCCTTTCTAAATTCATCCACACCCAGGAGCAATCCTGCAGGTAATTCTAGACCCTAGAGAGACTGCACAGGATGGCACCCTGCCCTCAGGAAGCACAGACACTTCACCTTCACACTTGGCTAAGTACCAGCATTGCCACTGCCGTGACCATCGAAGCGCTAACGTTCACCAAGTGCTCACTACATCTACTCAACTGCTCAATTACTCAGCAGTTGCTCAACACAGTAGTGCTCAACTACTGTGTTACATGTGTCTTCTCATTATCACATTTTGGGGAGCCTATTATCTGCCCATTTAATGGATGAGAAAACTGAGGCTTGGCAGAGTTAAAGTAACCTCCCCAGAGTCAAAGAGGGAACTGAAATTCAAACCCAGGACACGACTCCTGAACCCACGCTGGAAATGCAAGGGAAGCATCATTTCCTGATTTCTAGATGAGGAAGCTGAGCCTCAAAAAGTTCATGAATAAAAGACATATTGCCACTCAGGAAATCCTAAGGCATTTTGAAACTCTGGGCCAGGAACCAGGGACGAAGAATAGCTATGTTCTTCACAATGTCACACTAAACAAATGTTCTGAGCACTTATGTTGGGCCAGGCACTATGCTGGGCTTCGGAAAATAATCCATACTTTCAATGGTCCTCATTAAACCACAGCCCGGAAGGCAGTGCCATATTCAGGCCGCGGAGCAGGACCCTTTCTTCAGCATCAGTGACTGCCCCGCAAGAGCCCTGCCTCAGGGGGTTTGGGAACCACAACCATTTAAGCTGCAAAGCACCTTAGAACCCAGAGAAACAACTCCACCCTTTTAGAGGTGAGGAAACCAAGAGGTAATTGACCCAAGATCATACTCAGCCCGTGACACATGTCATGACTGCCAGTCGGGAACTGCTGCCATTGACCATGAGCCTGGGGTCAGAAACTTCGATACCTGTGCCAAAGGTAGGAGGTAGGCAGTTACCGTCCTTTTGATTGAGGGTCTGGTCATCTGTCTTTCTCTGTCCACCTCCTACAGCAGCCCCCAGAGTTGGCTTGGAAGATGAACAGGGCATTGCAGGGCGAGCTGCTGGTCTGAGGAGAGCACTCTGAGCGCAGGTTCCCTGCTCTCCTCCCCTCTACCTGAGTCAGCCAGCTCTTTCACCACCTTCCACCCCTGGAGGAAAGATCCTAAAACCTTTGGCGAGTCCACTCTACTCAATATTTGAGGTTGGGGGGCATCCTACTAGCTGCTGAGCAGACAGAGCTGGTTTTATGTGAATCTGAACACATAACTTGAATGCGAGAAGAAGAAAAGGTGGGAAGCGTGGTCCTGAAGGCACCCTGTGCTGTCTGAGCATGGGGAGGAGAGATGAATGAAGGTGAGGAGCCCTGGTGCAACCCGCTTGTCCCAGGTGCTGAGCCCTCAGCTAGCCCAAAGGCCAAGGGGGAAAAGTGCATGAAATCTCTGCCAGACAACACAACCAGGAAGAGGCCTCTCTCCTGAGCCCGCTTCCTTCCACCCCCTCCTGGCTGCCTCCCCAGAAACCTGAGTTTACTTCCCTGCAGCAGGGCGTCTCCATCTCCGCACTGCAGGCCTCTGGGGCGGAGAACTCGATGATCTCTGTGAGGAGCTGTCCAGTGCATTGTGGGGCTCTCACCAACACCTTGGCCTCTACCCATTAAACGCCCATTGCTCCCTTGGCATCTTCTGACCCCCAGTCATGGCATCTAAAATGTCTCCTGATTTTGCCAAATATCGCACGGTGGGCAAACTCCCGCCCAGTGGTGAACCGCAAGGGATACCAAAGGCAGAGACCTGCACCCATGTGGCAGTAGAGGCACAAACTAGAGGAGCCCTGGGTATGAGCCTGGCCTTAACCCCCAGCCCTACCCCTTGGCAGGTGCCTTGGTCTCCTCCTTTGAAAGACAGGACTGGTCCTGCATCTCCCTCACTGGGCTGATGCACAGAGTCAATGAGACTAGTTACGCAAAGCAGCTGGGTCGGTGACAGTTCACAGTCAGCGCTCACTGCTCTCAGTGGTGGCTGGCATCGTGAGCACAGGTGAGTCCCACGTCGCGGTGACCTGGAAAAGCAGTCTGAGCCCAGCAGCAGGCTCTTCCACATTCACAGAGAAATGCGATCATCAGAAACACCACTCTCCTCATGCCATGGGAGAGAGGAAAATGTGAGTAAGTGACTTCGTCCAAACCAGAAGAAGAGGGAGGGACGGAGGGACGGAGGGAGGGAAGGAAAGAAGGAAGGAAGGAAGGAAGGAAGGAAGGAAGGAAGGAAGGAAGGAAGGAAGGAAGCCACAAGCAGCTTAGCCTGGAAGTCAAGTGTAAGAATCTGGCAGCTCGGGCCCAGATCCCACTGGCTCATGACACAGCCTTGAATCTGTGAGTTGGTGAGCACACATATGCACACATGCACACACACTCACACATGCACATGTGTGTGCACACACTCACGCACACACCCCTAGCACCAAAACAGCACTGCAGTGACAGCGCTTTGTAATAGTGAAACATCAGAAAGACCTCAATGCTGGACAGTAGACTAGATTATGCACCTAACAAAAGGGGCTGTAAAAGAACTATCAACATGAGAAAGTGCCCGCAATAAGATACTAACTGAGACAGACAAGATAACAAGAGGTTTTAAGTACTATATGATCAGCCTTGTAGCATATGTATTCTGGATAAAAAGTCACAAGAAAATAGAGTAAAATGTTACCAATGTTGATCTCTGGTTAGCGAGTAAGGGATTTTCATTTCTTCTTTATACTTCCCTTCCCCTCCCCGGTTCTCCATCTGCAGTGACCGCCAGTGGCGGGAAAGCCTGGTGGGTGAGTGCAGCTTGCAGTCCCAGGTCTGCACTCACCTGCCTGCGCTGCGGCCCTGCGCCAGGTATTTAACTTCCTCACCCCAGCTAATAACACTATGAACAATAGCAGGGACTCTGAACGGTAGCTATTATTATTACCTTTATGATTGTAGGAGGGAGGTTAAGCCCTGGGGATAAAAATAACAGGTCCTGTGGGAGACAAGGAGGTGTTCAGTTACTTAGCTGTCACCCCTGAAGGAGCTGTACTACTGGGCAAGAAAACAGAAACAAACGTTCGCCAGGCACTTTTGCAAAACTCCTCTGTCAGAGTTACCAAGATTGACAAGTGAGCCACTTCCAGAAAACCAGCCACACTCACAAGATGCACTGAACAGGGGAGCCCTGGAACATCCCCCCAGAGGTTGCCTCATAGAAAGAGGCACCTCACGCCTCGGCTCAGACTTGCATTGCTGAAAATGTGCATGTAAATGGATGTTGAAAACTGAACCCTACTTATAACAAGTGGGAACTCTGGGAGGTAGAAGAGGGTATGGGGGTGGAGGCAAGTGGTGATAGAAGGAGACTTGACTTGGGGTAATCAACACACAGTACAATATATGGATGATGTATTATGGAACCGTATACCTGAAACCTATATAATTTTATTAGCCAATGTCACCCCACTAAATTCAATTTAAAAAAAGAGGGAGCTCTGTTTCACAGAATCAAAAAAAAAATTTTATAATCTGGTTATATCATCTGGGGAAAAAAATTTCCTAATTTTACTCTTCTATTTGAGTGTTTTATAAATTGGGTTTTCTCACTGCAAGGCATCTTGGCAAATTGCATGCTAATGTTTAATTAGCTCTCCAAATAAATGCTCAGAGGCTCCAAAGACAGCCTGGCACACTGCAGGCACCTGAGCACTGGGAGACGTGAATGTGTGAACGAACAGGAGCCATCCAGCAAGGGGAAAAAGTCACAGTTAACAAAACATGATGGCTGGTAAAGCTGTGTGTGTGAAAACAAACTTACTTGGGCTTGTGTACACACACCACGAAACTCACTCGCATCTCTCAAACCATGTGACTGGGAGGCTGAGAAACCTGAAAAGCGGGTTCACCCAGGGCCTCCCAGAAAGAACTGGAAGGTTCTGCACCCCGCCTATTCTCCACGTGCCAGCAGGCTCAGAGGGGGTCCTTCTCATTCTCACCTGCTTGTTCTCAACAGAAAGTGCTTTTAACCACAAAACGCCAATAAATCTGACATGACAGGTTTTCCCCACGAGTTTCCAGTGTGTGGAGACAAGCGGTATTAAGGGGGCTCCACCGTGGGGCCTCCAGGGCGGGGCGGGGGGGTGCTGCCATGTTGCTTGCATCTCACATGGAAGGTGATCCCCTCGGGAAGCCCGGAGTCCGGCTTCCAGCACGGAGGGCAGTGCTGCGGCAGTTAAAGCCACAGGTCCAGGTTTTCTCCCGCAGCCCTCATTTCAAATGGTCTCTTTCTTTCTCTGTCTCCACACCCCGTACCTCCTGGTTTAGGACTTGAAACAGCTGTCATAACGCAGTGGTTCTTGGTTGGGTGCAATTTTGTCACCACCACCACCCCCTGCCTCGGATATTTGGCAATGTCTGGAGACATTTCTGGGGGTCACAGCTGGGCAAAGCTGGGGGGCATGTGCTGCTGGCATCTGGTGGGGAGGAGCCAGAGATGCTGCCACATGCCAAGTACACAGGAGGGCCTGGCCCGTGTGCCAATATGGTGCCAAGGCAGAAAGACCCAATCATTATGGGGAAGCTTAAGAGGGGAATGCTGAGGGAGCCCTAAAATAAAAGTCCTGCCTCAAGACTGTAAGTGACAGCTGATTCCAAAGTGGAGCCGTACCCCTCTGGGGAGGCCCGTCCCTCCACCGCAGGCTCCATGAGCCTGGCCAGTAGGTGACTCTGTCCCAGCCTCCACGTCTTCAGCTGTAAAATGGGAACATGAAAATACCTACCTCCCAAGATGTTGGTGAAAATGCTGTGAGGTTCTTGCACTAAGGATTCAGAGTGGAACTGTACTTCGTAACCAAAATGCACGAGAAATTAATCAGCAAAGTGAGACATCTGTTGGACCCTAACAGCTGTCACTGAGCTATAGACCGAGGAGCAGCCAGCCTGAGGAAGCGTGGGGCAGAGATGCAACCTTGCAGAAGCAGGCAGAGCCACTTGGGGGGCTGTGGCCTGGGGCAGCTCAGGATGCTCTGCAAAGAGACACCAACTGAGCAGAGTTTCTTGGGGTTACCTGTATCCCCAAGATTTACAGGATGAGGACAATGAATTACCTAGGAAAGGCAGGGAGGAAGGGGGTCCCAGTGCCAGACCACTCCTGGTTCAGCATTTGGCAGAAGGCAAACACTAGCAAAGAAAAGGATTAGTCGGGGTTGTTGTTCTTCTTAAAAAAAAAAAAAAATATATATATATATATATATATATATATATTTATTTATTTTTAGAGAGAGGGGAAGGGAGAGAAAAAGAGAGGGAGAGAAACATCAATGTGTGGTTGCCTCTCACGTGCCCCCTACTGGGGACCTGGCCTGCAACCCAGGCATGTGCCCTGACTGGGAATCAAACTGGCAACCCTTTGGTTCTCAGCCTGCACTCAATCCACTGAGCCACACCAGCCAGGGCAGGGGTCTTCTGCAGACCCCTGAGGAAAGAGCAGCAGACTAAACTAGGACCCCCTTCCATTTGTCCTATAAATAGGTAACAACCACAGCTGAAAATGCAGTGTGCAGTGACCTCCAACAGGTAGCCCGAAATGCCCACTCCCTACAAGGCATGCCCCAAGAAAGCCATTAACAACCAGAACCAAATACAGTTAGTCATAACCAACTTGGGAGGTTCAGAGCCCCGCAGATGCTCAGAAGGGGCATGGCCTGCGTATGCAGTTGGACTTCTGTTTTTAAAGAGAACCGGCAAAGTATCTGCCCGAGGCCACGTCATCCTCCCCAACCCCCTGTCACACTCAAACTCACGTGTGGCCAGAGGCCACCAGTGGTTGGACTTGGAATTTCCACACTTCTGTTTTCCAAGAGTTTGAGCAGGTTTAAAAGTTAGCAAGGGTCAATGTGGGTGACAGATGTGAGGGCTCTAAGAAACTTTTGCCCCAATCCTAACTGGAACAGGAAGGTGAGACATAGCCAAGCCCTGTCTTTACATACCCCATGCTCCTGAGTCCAGATGACAAGAGGAGACACAGGCTTCACCTTTACTTCTTAGCAACTTCAAATTTTTTAAATGTGGCAAAGAGCTCACCAACGTGATAACAGAATGACTGCATTTTCTTCTGCAAATTGCTTACTTTTTTATTTTTATAAAAACACATCATTCAGAAGTAGGCAGCATAGGATGATAGAACTCAACCATTCAAATTCCAGCTCATTTACTGTGCGGCCTTGGACAAGTTACCCAGCCTCTCTGAACCTAGGTTCACCCATATGTAAACTGTGCTAGTAATCCATATTGGGGGAAGGGAAGCACACACAGGGAGAAGGGTGGTGACAAGGTATAGTATGAAGCATTTGAGGAAAATGGGCTATAAACCCTAACTCTGTCCCCAGCCCTCAATCCCTAGCTCACCACTTCCTACCAAAACACCATCAGAGACACCTTACTAAGGGGTTCCCATCCCTAAACTCTCAGCCCTCGGAAACAGCCCCAGTCAGTTTATGCAGCAAGGCTGAGTTTACAGCAGGGCCAAGTACACAGCAGGCACTCGGAAACTACCTCTCCAATGAAGAGAAGAATGAAAGCAACGCTGGGCGAAGGGCTCTAAGTCTCCATTTCCCTCTCCCTAAGACAGAAACATCCCCGGGAGTGATTATGAAAACTAAATGAGCTAATGTATGGGACTGCACCCCAGGAAGGGCCTCCACGTAGGTGCTCGTGATGATCCTCCATTATTAGGCTGGAGATCACAAAGGGAAGCAGGCTTTGAAACGGTTACACCCTGTACGCACATAATCAGGTGGCGTTTTCACTTTCTGCTCCATTCATAGGCACCCGAGTAGAACGCACGTGTGCAAGGTGCCCAGCCCCTCGCCCCTGGGGGCTGGCAAGGTGTGGCCTGCACAACTCAGACCACAAGCCCACGCAGGCTGGACCACAACCACCACGCCAACCCAAAGCGGGTCTGAAAAGCTGCCCCTACACTCAGATCCTCCACCCGCCTCTCCCCAGGAGGCCAGGAGCAGTTAAAAACACAGGGTGGGGAAAGAGAAGAGAGGTAGAGGGATGAGGAGAAAACCAAACCCTCCGAAGAAAAACCCCTGGAGATCCTGAGAGCTGCAAGGGTCTTGGGCAAACAGTCCCAAGTTCTGACTTGGACAGTGACATCCCCACCATCATTCCGCACTAAAGAGAAGTTCTCCTGCTCAGCCCCACGTGACAGAAACCAGAGAAACTCAAATCTCAAAAGATGTCCAAGGTCACCTGCTGGGACATGGGGCGGAAGTGAATAGTGCAGAGAAAGGGCTGTAGGCAGCTCCCAAACCTCTCTGGCACCCTCTCTCCTGAGCCATCAAAATAAAGAGGTTACGAGGACAGGCTTCCAGGTGACAGTGGTCTATCTGCATTAGGAGCAACCTACAAAACTGAGACTGAGGTTACGAGGACAGGCTTCCAGGTGACAGTGGTCTATCTGCATTAGGAGCAACCTACAAAACTGAGACTGAGGTTACGAGGACAGGCTTCCAGGTGACAGTGGTCTATCTGCATTAGGAGCAACCTACAAAACCCAGACCTCAAGTTAATAGATGGAACCTAGAAGTTCTCTCGTTCTCCCAAAGGACAATCCCAAGTCCCAGAATCTGGGCAGTGGGGTGAGGGGGGAATGTGTGTCTCAAAGGTGCTGCTCAGAGACCACCCCACTCTCAGAGGAAGAAACGTTACCCAGGGAGGAAGGGAGAGGGGGTCACAAAGGGAAAGGGAAAACTCTGGAAGGGGCTAACCTCGTGAAAGTGATCATCTCCCATGCCTAAGAAATTCTTTCACGTTCTCAGCAACTACTCACTGAGAACCTGTCAGGGACTAGAGTCACAGCAGTGAACAAGACCAGCCCCAGCCACCAAGGCATCCACTCTGTCTTTAGTCACTGCTCAGTCTGGCTGGCCCTTCCCTCCCCTGTAGCTTTGGTTGCTACAGGGCCGACTTGCTCTTGTCCTCACCCTGGTTTTGAGACAGTAGTGGACGG